>JASFDE010000046.1:0-84645 GCA_036937135.1 Nidula niveotomentosa
TCACTTATTACTCATCTATGACTCATATAATTACTCATACAGTAGTTAGTCATCATTTGGAATATTCTAGCAATACTCCTCAGTAGTATATAAACCCCTCATGTACAGTATCTAGCCTCAGCTTCAATCTCTTAGGAATTCCACTGTCTAAAGGATGTCTTAAGTCATTGAATGTCTCACTCCTCTATCCTCCTCTCCTTTGCTCAAGCCTAGTGTTAGTGGCCTTATCATCCTGATAGTGTTGCCCTAACATGGATTATCTCACATTTAATATATCATTTCCAGTTGTGGAAGGATTTATATTTAACATATCAATTCCCATTTTGGGTACCCATTTAAACTGTGTTTTTATCTTTAACACCCCAAAGCACATAAGGTAAATGCTATCCATAATTGAATAACATCATGTGCAGTTACTATTTTGTGAGACAGCCAATCAAATTAGGAAATTGGGTCTTGGAAAGGCATTAAATCAAGTATTTCTTATGCTCAAGGAAGAAAGTAAGAAATGTGGCTCTGAAAATTTTTTGAGATTTTTATTTATCATCTGTGTAAAATTTGAGCTGAATCAGATAAGATTTGAGTGACTTATTCAAGGCATGAGATTTGATCATATCTTGACCACTGATCTTTTCCATCTTTTGATTGTATGATTGAGTCTTTGACAGTTTTCAGCCCTTACTCTATCTCTGTTCTGAGAATGGCAACATTTTACAAATGTATGGCAGGTATGGCAGCCCATAATGTGTTTTTGCAACACAACACATAGATGACATGCCCAGTCACAATACATTTAATTACTTGCAGAAATAACTCTCTCAAAACATCTGTACTTTACATTCCCCCACCTTTCACATGCATCTCACTTATATGTAGAATTCCACATGAATTTCACATGCATTTCACCTTGAATAAAAATTTGCCATCTAAGTTCAAATGAACTTTTGCAAAGTGTAATCAAGGTGCAATTTTACATGTGCTATTCAGGTATAATACACCTGAAACTATAAATCAAGAAAAATAGGAATAAATCAGGAAAAGTGGGAGTAAATCAGGAAAAATAATAATAAAAGAGGAAAAAGAGAATAAACTAGCACAAGTCTATTGGCTGTGAGAAATTTCACCTGAATTACATATGCAATATACATGAAATGTACATGAGTAGGTGAAATACATGTGAAATACAAGTGAAAGGATGGGGGTGCATAAAGTCCTCCAAAATATCACTTTTAGAGAAATAATTACATGTTCACGCGAATATGATATTTATCTACGAAATGACGAAAGCAAATTTTCCGAAAAGTGTCCTGGTCACTCAGAAACATCTAATTCTACTGATTTTGAAGAAAGTTTCGTTTTAGAAGTCACGCTCGAACACGTGATGTTATTCGATTACTGCCTTAGCAGAAATAAAGTTAGCACCCTCTCCAATCAGGGTAAATACCATTTGGATTGCTCCACAACAAAATAAGTTGCTATGCGGAGCGCTTGAGAATCTAGTCTATCGTTTCCTTATTAACTTTAAAGCATAAATCTTTCCCTATGCGTCAGTATCTCGATTCTACTCTTCGCAATTATGTACTTTTCATTGAGCTAAGAAGTGCAAGAGACTTCAGAAAACCTGACGATTAATATTTAGGTCAATGCAATGAAAATTCACAGTAAGAAACGAAAATTTTGAATGCGTGGAATAACTTACGAATCCGAGCATTTCAAGTTTGGGACGCCGGAGTGCAAATTCTTAAGTATTGAGCATTGGCCGATATCGATGTATTGGAATAATGGGCGCTCATTTGCGAGCGTTTCGCGATGCACGCCGGATCATTGCATGTATCCCTTTTAGGATTCCTTGATTATTCTACTAAATACTTTACATTTTTAGGCATTCCGTAGTTTGCTTGTTTCAGGCTTTATTTGTTTCACCAAGTAGTGTATAGGGAGTTTACTCGAGATGTAGCTGCCCATCTGTTTGCCTCCCGAGCTTACCGAGGTCAAACGTGAATCCACTGCTTTGTGATTGACTACGAGGCATGTACTTTCATTTTAACACAATAAAGGATATAAGGTAGTAAAAATTCTTGCGGCGAATGCCCTAGATTTTCTTCTAGCTGGAGTGTATTTTGGTCATTGAATCGATGATCAGAAGAAAGCTCATAACCAGTTCCGGCTGTCACGTGGAAGAAAGTCCGTGCGTGGGAATTACTCCCTCTGTCGTAAGTACTACAGGGCACTAGAACATGATACTGTATCGTCCACATAGATACTATTTGGATACTATCCACCCGCAGCAGCATATAAGCACATCCGTTCCTGTCTATCTGGCCTGTTCAAGATACGCATCCAAGGATTAATTTCTTCGTCAGGTCTTACATTTTGACTTGCAAGATCTCCTCGACATTCCACCAGCAAGCTCGTACGTCCACTCCTGGCTCAACCGGATCTTGCAGAGTTGATACAAAGTTGCACGCGGCCGCGGCCAAGCCGGGGTTTGTTTCTCTACTTCTCGGCCGTCGTCATATGGAGTTCCCTGCTATACCCATATGCACCTCTTGGACAGCGGCAGTAGTCACCTTTAGTGTCTGCGCCCATGGGCATGGAAATTGTGTGGTCTGACGTATGCGTGCATCATAATTATGCTTCACTTCGTGCTGATCTGCATATGTGCGAACTTCAGTTTCTGAAGCATTGCATGCTCCGGTAACATAGGGACTTCACGCGCTGAAGGCGCGAGCTGCTCTTCGTAAGCGAATGGATCCATTGCTCGTTTCCTGTGAATGCTTTATCACGGATATGTTCTTACGGTAATCTATGAGTGTGCCGATATGACTACGTTCGTCTTTACTGGGGCCTTACAGCAGCGTTTTTTTTACAATGGGGAAAGGGCTGTATAAACATCTTTCTGATGTGTTTCAATCGTCGCCCATCACCACCCGGATAAGACCCGTCGCGCCATGTTAAAAACACACTCTACGCCAGACAAATTTCCCGCTCAAAAGTAACCTCCTTTTCACCCTTCGCCTTTTCGATGACCTCTGCTGTTGCTATCTTCCCTATGAAATCTTCCATTCCCGACGATATAATCTTCGATGTCGATCAACGAACGGGTTTTATGGCAGCTCAGCCACCTCTTTCGCGGCTGCCAGAGTTCTGGGAACCTTGGGAAGCTACATTGGACGAGGCGATGGAAGTGAAGCTGCAGCTAGGAGATAAACCCGGAATTACTGTGAATGACATGGAAACATCAGAGGCATGGCGAGCTCGAATACGCAAAGTAAATCCCATTTTGAAGCCTCTTTCGTTGCATTAGTAACGAAACTTGTAATAGATGCCTGTCCTCCCTATGGGCGATCTTATTACCCCTCCGCTGCTACGGCGAGCCCATCTCGTGCTCACCTACATTCTCCATTTCTACGTCCAATCCCTTCCTACAGATGGACCTGTCCTGATACCACGTTCAATATCACTTCCTCTTCTTCGAATCTCTGCTCGACTTGATGTTCCACCACTCCTCACATACTCTGACACTGTCCTCTATAACTGGGCATTGAAGAAACCGAGAGAGTCAAATATTCCCACAATAGACAATATCCACTCTCAGGCATTGTTCACTGGCCTACTTGACGAGGAAGAGTTCTACCTTTGTTCTGCGCGTATAGAACTGCGCGGTGTAGAGGCGTTGGAGCTGATGCGCATGACCATGGACGAGACGTTTGTAGGTGACGCGATTGCGGTACGCCGTATTGCCGGGTATCTGCATAGCATGACCAGCGCCATTGAGGAGATGAAGTGTCTCTTACTGGACATAAAGAAATCCTGTGACCCTGACAAGTACTACAACGAAGTCAGGCCTTGGTTCCGTGGAGAAGACTCTGATTTAAGTAAGAGAAAGTGGACGTACGAGGGAGTGGAGGAAGATTCCGAGCTCACTGCACCGGTCGAACTATCTGGGCCGAGTGCGGGACAAAGTTCAATGGTCCATGTACTCGACCTCTTTCTGGGGGTCAACCACCAGTCTACTACTCCGGATCGGCCATCGTTTATGTCGCGGATGCAGACGTATATGCCTCACAATCATCGGATGTTTTTGAATCATCTCGCCTCTACTCCGCGTCCTTTGCGCTCATTCGTGATGAACGCTGGTGATCCCGACTTGCTCGCAGCGTACAATAATGCAATAAAGGCGCTCAAGGACTTCCGCGACGCCCACATGATTATTGTGACATTGTATATCCTCGGTCCTGCTAGACGTGCTTCGAACGCTTCGCGGAAGCAGTCTAAGGAACCGCTAAAGGGAACTGGAGGGAGTGACTTAATCAAATTTTTGAAGGATACCAGAGGTCGTACGAACCAGGCACTTATAACGTAGGCGATTCTGTCGATTCTAATTTCTTACTCTTTATGTTCTATATATATTACTAAAGTAGAGTCTATAAATAGAATAGAGATCTCAGTTTATTGCTTTCGCCAAAGTATGAACGGTCTGTGTAGTAATGGCAGCGATATTCGCATGATACCCCGTTGCTTCTACCAGCTTTATTAATCCCTCTTCCTCTTTCAAGATTTAAGGCACCTATCACCGTGTGTAAATCATGCATAAATAGCCTTCGTGGCTGCAATTGGATTATATCCAACCCGGAATGTGAACTTTGTTAGATCACGAGTGGTCTACCGTGATGATCATTTACTGTCGGCAGTGGCTGTGAGAAGACTGCCTATTTTTCAGTCATAACATGCCACGGGACTATAAGATATGAAGACGAAACACTGGTACTCGATGCCCAGGAATTTCTTGAAGCGTCACTTCTTCTTGATATCACACCAATACTCTGACAACTGCAAAGTTTCCAAACACGATGTTATTCTCTTATTTTATGAACTTCGCTTTTGTGCCGCTTGTGTTCGCGGCTACGACCATGACACTGTCCAACAGAGGACTCACTCCGGTCAACTTGCGTATCGAAGGGATCGAAAAGACAATTTTCGAGGGACTTGTTCTTACTCGTGGTCATAATGTCACGACACTATCTGGAGGAACGCACCATTGCGATGGGACCAATAATCACACCAATCCCACTCCAGGAGCGACATGTACAAGTGCATTGGATACTGCTTCGCGTAAACACCACTTCGATTGGGATGGGTAAGGGTATTTAATTTTCTCTTTGTACAGCATTTCGCAATACTGAAAGATTTTTTACTGTGTCCAGCACATTTTTCTCGACCTTCGATGACTATTTAGTCACAGAAATTGGCGGAGATTCTCAGACCGACTCTGAATTCTGGGGACTATTGCTGAATTTCAATTTCACGTCAGTGGGAGGGTGCCAGCAGCAAGTCAAGCCATTTGATGAAGTCCTATTCGCGTTTAACGCATTCTCAAAAACTCATTTTCTCTTGTTAATGGGGCCTAAGACTGCTCATGTAAACAAAGCGGTGGAGTTGACTGTGACGGACGGAATGACCGGAGATCCCGTTGCTGGGGCAATGGTCAACGGGCAAACGACTGATGAAGAGGGCCATGTCTCAGTCACATTCAGTAAAGTTGGGGTGAACGAGGTGAAAGCCGAGAAAGTCGATTCTATTCGCTCAAATGAACTTCAGATCTTAGTTGTTCTGCACTGATCATTTCGATGTTATTGTAATTCTTTAGTACCATTCCGCATTTTGAAACACCCGCATTCATTAAATACTGTGTCTACTTAAGTCCAAGAACCAACAAAAATAATGGATGGGAGACGAAAAACAAGAGTAATCGTTGAATATACCGGTTTTGCAGGATCCAGCCTTAGAATTTCCTCTACGCCCCGGCGTATTGGATTTAGTTGGGAGAATTGACAATCTTTGTCAAGTTGTCTCTTCTCGTGTTAAGCCCGTCTGGGAAAGATCCTGGTTTACTAAAGAACATCCTGCATGACAAAAAAGGGCGAATATCATGATTACGCAGATGACACCTAGAGCCAGGGAGAAAGCAGAGCAGAACATAATGTAAAAGAGTATCCCAAAGAGAGCGTCCATGGATCATCCTATTGCACGTTTCCTTAATCATGCTGGCTTTCGGGGAGTGCATGATGTCCGTGCGTTAGCTCGCTGACATTGGTCAGAGAATTTCCAAAGTTCAGCCACCGTTCATTTCATAGAACATTGACGCGTAAACTCACTCGAGTCCAATGGGCGCATTGGACTATATGGCCATGGTGGGCATATTGAGCCTTACCTTGGAATATTGCTGATGATGTCCTGCTGGTCCAGCCATACCATACCAAATTACACCATTTTTTGTCACTACGAAATAAATTATATGCCCCCTACATGTACACAAGCTTTCAAGCCCGGGAACACTCTTGATGTAAAGAAAAATTGCGGCGGCAATGGGTTAGAATGCCCGAAATGAGATGATTTCATAAGCATTCTCATAGCCGCTCCACACTCATCGCTTTATCTTCTCATGCCAAGCCATGCACGGGCTGTAAAAACAATCGCTCTCGGTACATCAAGGTTCTGGCTATATGTTATTCATGATAGAGAAGATGTATCCCTTTCTGATGAATTAAAAGCATAGCCTTAAATGTACATCATAGGCTATCTGCCTAGGTAAACAGCTCATGAAATAAATGATAGAGAGAGAAGTTCAATTAAAAACCACTTAAACCTAGTTAATCATGTCGAGGGGTGTATAAATTCGGTTTTTCCGTATTTTCTCTGATTTTATTTCACTTATAGTCCTGTATTCATTTCTGGTGAGCCAAATGTGACGATGTTCAAGACTGAAAGAAGAATTTGGAACTGGAGAAACCTTGTGGTTCACAACTATCAAAATGTATTTAGAATGGTACATTAAATTGATTCAAGGCAATTAGTCCAGGATATGACCTGCTGTTTATTTATAACAGTGCAAACAATGTAAGAATTGGACAAAATTAGCATCAATGCCCAAAATTTCTTCATGTCTATCTTTCTTATCAGTTGGAAGGAAATATACAAGCAGTGCACTAACATTTAATCTCTACCTAATTACCCATCTCTTGTCTATCTGCACAATTGTGATGATACATGAAGCTCCTACTTCATCCAAACAGTATATTATCTCAGAAATCAATAAGTTGGACACCAAGGCATGCATTCAGCTTGCAGTCAAGGCCATAAGTGAGTCCCTGCTAGGCAAAGACAGTCAACCTGAACTTTCTATCCATGCAGCTGCTTGCATTTCTGGTATCAAGCATGGAGTGCTCACCAGTACACTACTTTTGTGGAAGGTTGTAATTTTACATGCAACCAATGTCCTTGGTTGTTGATTGAACCTTGAAGTTCATCATCTTATATTATGGTAATCCAAAAGTGAGAAATATCAAATAAGAAGCCTGGTAATTTCTGGATTTTACCAAGCTGATTGATAGCAATTCCTAAAATGCCCACAAATTCAGCAAGGATAATCTTTTAGAATAGCTTAGTGTCAAAGCTTTCAAAATTGGATCACTTCCAGGTACATACAGCATATAGCCAAGACTATACTATACTTAAAATCTCAAGGAATGTGATGAGTTGAAATTATGCATGAATTCTGTCTATGATGGCCGGTAACACTAATATTTGGTTTAAATTATGGAATTTTTATTCTGCATCGAATCCCTCTTGTGGTCGCGTAGAGGAATCAGAAGAAATATTGGCCAGGAGTCAACAATTGGAAGCGGCAGGGAGTGGGACCATGTATTTGTTCTTCACGCCCTAGCCAAATAAAATCCTAAAACGGTAACGATCCTTCTACTTTCCTCCAAACACAATCTCTAGCGTGACCGTCGCAGATTACAGCAAAGTGATGAAGCCTAGAGCATCATATGCCATACTAGGTTTAAAAAAATATATGCTGAAAATTATTTGCTATTTGGAAGTCTTTAATGCTGAGTCGCCGGATCCTATAGTGGACGGTGGCTATAAATCCGGGAGAATCAATATGAAAAATCGTCACACTTATATGTAGAAGTCTTTCTCAACCCAAGAAAAACCTCATGTCTCCTCACTTAACCGGAACTTCCCTTCTAAATTGCTTGCTGCATATTAATAATGAGTAGATATAGATGTGAACTACTGCATGATTCCAACGCAATTGCGTTAGAATGTTGCCGAATGTCGAAGGGAGGACATGGAGATCAGTGTCGGAGCTAGGAACCAAATCTTCAGAAACAATCTGTTCTATAATGTGAAATATCCAATTGCACTGAGTTTCATGCACATTCCGAAACGCACGGTTTCGTCAATACCTGGAGTAAGGTTGCAATTTGCATCCCGACATTTAAAAATGTCCATGATTGCTGTTGAGGGAGCAGCCTAATTGAAACGTGCATCGTCATGCATGAAAGCTAACAGAATAAAGAGACATCTATATATTAAACATGCGATTCCAAAGAGTGGGGTAGGTGGTTACTGGCATGTAATGCGATGTTACAAATGTCCTTCTAATCGAAATGACTTCTGGGATTTTGGAAGAACGATATAAATTGTACCAGATTCATTGAGTAGCGTTCAACACGGAGATAAGATCCTTCCTAGAATGAGAATAAGGTACTGAAAATCAAATTGAAGCTATGGATACAGCGCAAGGGTTCTGTTCTTCACCCAAGGATTATATACAACTAACGGCACATTACACAATGATATATCGATCAGCTGGAGCATGTAGATTGAAATTCGTGTGCAACCAGCCCCAGCCAAGTTGGGATAGGGAGAGTATCTGAATAACGAAAGGAATTTTCTATGCTGTTTCCACTCAGCAGTACGCTCTTGAGAACTTCTCTGCAAGGAAAACAGGAAGTCTTAGTCGTCTAAAAAAAATGCCTTCCTATCATGAATACGCACCACATTTCTCTGATCCCTTCCAGTGGTAATGGCCATAGGACTACATGTATGCCTTTACTCTTCCCAGTTGGAACTTGATTGATCGAATCAGATTGAGCAACAAAGAGAATTCTTCCTTTGCTGGCAAATCGTGGTTTTGTTGATCTGAAGGGACACATGAGATTGTTCGATCGTTTTGTACAGATGCATAGAAATCGAGGATGACATGTTTGAAACATGAAACACAATTGTAGAGCTTCGTTAACCTCGGAATTGGTGTTTGGATGTTCCTGCCTTCAAACCGCAAAGAATTCTTCGAGGATTGACGTCGAGTGCCCCGAGAACGTCAGTTGCGTTTTCTACGAGACGAGTTCAGTTCGCAATGAATGCTTCATGCACTCTATAAAATATATCCAAGACTCGCCCGCTTATACACCAAATCTACTTCACGACCACGGCTTTGAAATACGTTGTCGACATCGAAAGCTGGAAGAACAGGGCGGGTTACCGTTACCCCTTTATCGTGCCCACAAGCGTGGGGAATGGGTGTCATCCATGATGCTGACCGCTAATTTACCCCTTTTCATCAACCCTGTCCTTGCCATCAGCTGTAGAGTCCATAATCCATTCCACCGGGCCACCCACCCTAAGTTCTTCTCTTCCAACTCCATCGACGTACGACACCTGTATCAGTTTACCGAGATAACTCGCAATGGTTCTATGATATCCTCGCGTCTTGCTCATGCACTCTTCTCACAACAATAGTGTTTGCCATAGCCGCTCTCACCCCACTGAAATTTTCGATGTACGTCGATGCGGATCTTCCGAGTCCGGCTCGATAAGTTCTTCGTACCCGATGTTCTAATGCCGGAAAGAAACGCGGATTCTCTCGTACAACTCCAGCCACAGGGTTGAGAGGAGAGAATTTTTTGAAGGGCGTCGATGGGGTGCACGGCAATGTTGAGCGCTCCGTCGACCCTTTTTTCTGCTGCTTGCAACAAGTTTAGTCCAGGTCCATATTTCAGTTACGATGTAGGTTTTAGAGGACGGTCGCCATCGCTACGGGTTCCAATTCATGGCACATGCTCGCTAATAAGTGCAACTCCATACCCATCTCGCGCTGATACAGTATATAGCCAAAATGGTGACGACAGGGAGTGAATAAGTGGAGAAGGCAAGTCCACTCCCTCGCGTCACCACTTGGCCTATGCGATCAGCATTTATAGCCCAACAGAGCGGATAGCGCAAAAAGGAAGAACCCGCCCAGCCTCGTGCACCTCAGACACATTGTGAATCATTCGTCAAACACTCCAGGTGTACCGGTTCCGGCAGGGGGCTTTCTTGATTCATCCTTACGGACGCGCTACTGGAGATTACTTGCCTTCCTTCCTCCCACCCTGCCCCTTGCATCTGTCCTTCTTTTCTTCCTTCCTGGCTCTTTGCTCGTCTGCTCGAGTTGTACTCCATCTTTTTTACGTTCCTTCCGACAAACTGCATGGCAGCGCGTGCACTCAGCAAACCAGGAATACCGTCGCGTTTTTGCTCATAAGGAGGCATACCGACACCCTCTGCTTTACCCACACGAACCGCGCCATGAATAACTCTGGCACACCACATGTCTTCTCGGAAGCCAATACTACGTGAGTCTGGGTAATCCTGATATGATATCGATAATCCCTGACATTTTGGATGGGAACGTGTTAGCGCCTCGTTGCCATATCTTCTCCAGCCCGATGTCCCAAGATCGCTTGCTACCCTGTCTACACCCACCGCATCGTCTGCAATACCCTCAACCTCGTCGTCTGCATCGCCACCCCCAGTCAATATGCACTCCACACTGATTACAGGAGCGCCTGGTTTCAGCAGTACCGATCACATTTCCGAGCTCGAGCTGGCCTTCGTAAGTCCGCGATTATGTTGTCTGCCTGGATCGTGTCTAGCAGATATCTATCTGATCACACGACAGTGCTCTTACTTCGAATGCTGCAATCGCCAGCTGCGGGATTTCCATGCACTGGTTGACCACTGCGAAGAAGCTCACCTGGCGCTCGTCCGGGGCACCGTGCCTTTGTATCCAGTCGAACCCCACCGCTGCATGGCACGTTCCCCGCTCCCATCCTCCCTGTCTCCGTCCGCCCCATCCGCATCTTGTTCGACTAGTCCATCACGATCCGCTTCCGTTGTCACATCACCTGCCTCCTCCGTATCGCCCGAAACACCCGCTATGGCTCTCCCAACACTGCCACCATCCGCCCCACAGACTTTTGTCCAGGAACCTAAACCCTCCTTCACGCACTGCAGCAAATTGGCGTATACGCCGTTCAACCCTGCCGTCTCCGCCGACCCCATCCAAATCTACCCCGAACTCGCACGTGAGAACTTCATGTACCCCTACGACTACGACTTCGGGTACGAATACTACCTGCAGGCCATCCCTCCCCCGCAAGATCCGCTCACCTCCCAGAGCAGCGGTTCGCCCCCTATCGAATACGAGTCGGATGCGCCCGACACTCCCACGTCGTACACCGAGACTGAGTATGCTACTAGCCCCGAACACGTGTCACATTTCCCCCTGGAGGTCGACGTTAAGCCGATCGTGAAGAACCCCGCTGTGAACGGCGGCGAGGGTGGGGGCTGTGATAGCGGGAGGTTGAAGATTAAGGTTGGCGGTATGAAAAACGCGTTGCTCCCTGGCTCTGGTGTCGTAAGAACACCCAAAACGAAGGCACAGTGCAGCTCAATCGGAGGCGGTCATTCGGGAGGTGCGGGACGGCGAGAGAAGAATTATCTTTGTTCGGTAGGTGTTATTTCTATCCTCTCATCTTCAGCACTTTAATCACTTTCATTTTCGAATAGACCCCGGGATGCACGAAGGTACCTATCCCCCTTCCTTCCACTCTTCACTGTTCAACTAATTGCCCAACCACCCTCTAGAGGTACCTCAACCCAAATGGGCTCAAGTACCACCTAGAAAAAGGCACATGCGTCATTGACGTCGACGGTACATCCTGCCCGAGCTCAAGCGTAGTAGGCACCCCTTTACATGCCCCAGCACCAGCAGCCGTTGTGCATGTGAGCCCCGCTGCCGGCCCAACCCGGATCAGTGCTCCTCCTCTCCACGCCAGACCCCTCACGCCCACGCCGGGGGCCTATACGCCCCCTGTTGACGGGCGCTGGCACGCTGCAAGCGCAATTGCCCCCGGTGCAGGCGTCTCCACGCCCTCGGAAGAGGTGTATCACTACGTCGATGAACGCGACATGTCCACGACGCGTGCCGGGCCATGACACTGCGACGTGTCATACGGGTCATAACCGGTTGATGGGCGGTGTGAATTAGTAGTCACTACAGATTATGGTCATTTTAGATTGTTTTTCGAGGTGAGTTGTTCTCTGCTCGCGAATGCTTCCCTCAACGTCTCTACGTGCTTTGTGTGTGCCTTTATTTGCGCTTGGCTCATGGCTCTCCGTTCCCCGGCCCCCGGGATCTGTCTGAGTCTGACGCCTTCTATGGTGCCGCTGTCACTGTCAACTTTTTGGAGTGGCTACACGCTGTATATTTCAAGCTTAAAGTCAGGTTGCTCATCCTTATTTTGCTTTTGTTTAGGTCGAATTCAACATTCGATATTCCTCTCCTTGCGAACTTGGGCTCCTGTTATTCCTGCTTAACTTTCAGCGTGTCTATTGGAAATGCTCTGCAAAATCTATCATTGCTTGCGTGCCCTGACTATGCATCTCCGGCATCTTCGCCCTCCGCTGCCTTGTTAATTTCTAGGGATATTTCCGCCCCCCGCTCCATCTTCCTGTCGTTCTTTTTATACGTCCCTTCCATTCACCGTTCTCAAAACTCTTACAGACACCCTAAGCATCACATCCGATTGCATCCACTCATTCTGTCTGTCTGTCATCCGTGACATGCCTCACCCTGCAGCGGCGCTAGAAGTCGCGAATGTTGGCGCAATGGAGGTTCTTGAGTGTCTTCTCCCACTCAGCGACGCCTCCACCGAAGTTGTTCCAAGCGTCTGTCGCTCGTGCTATTATGTCACGGGCCCACCTCGACCCCGCTCGGGGGGGGGATTTCCACTCCAACCTTATTGCACGATACATCCAGACTCCATCTTCATCCCGTTCCGTGCCCGAAACAAAAAAAGAGGTCCCACACATTCGTGTCCACCGACCCCCCTTCTTATTTCTTCTATATTAACTTGGTTTTATCCCCAAATAATATTGCATGCTCTGCGGACCGTGTTATGGACTCATGCTATTGCATATCAATCATCTATTATTTTACGTGTGTGTTATATATCCTACGATAGTATTACCCTGTATGTAGTTTGAGGCGCCGAGCGCGGCGTGTATGTATTGTAACATATTGGATCTTTTGTATTTTATAGTTTGCTGTTTGCATCTTATTTCGGTTTATGGTGGCCTCCACCATCCGAAATCTAGTATAGGTTCTTAACCTATTCCCCAAAAAGATATACATGCCTGACAAAGATTCCGCTTCGCTCTGCGGCCCGGTTGCCCATTGGAGACATGCAATGTACACAATGTAAGCCTTTTTAAGGGCAGTGAGCCGTGAGGAGGTTAATGGAGCTACTACTGTATACATATAAGCACAAGCACCTATCCAGATGTAGCCTCCTCAAAATTAGCCCTTAGACTCGATTCGGATTTTACTTCCTTCTTATTCTAGATGCCATCTCAACATAGAAGGTCCTCTATGTCGTCAACCTCAGCCTGCGCATACAGCCAGGGTATCAATATCTAGAGCCAACCGACTCACGTGAGTTTGCTGCTCTTCTAAAGATTCGGAGGAGCTCCATCGATACATCGATGCTGTTCATGTGCCGCTTCATTTCGGACCGTAGCGCGCGGCCGTTCAGGACCATTGCATCATTGAAAAAAGGCATGATTGTCGCGAGGTCAATTGCAGAACGGCGTGACATGTTCATGCATGTCAAGGTTTAGACTTTGTATCACTGGGGTTCAAATTCACCGCTTACTGCCAAATGACCTTCATTCATCGATGCTCGGCGATCACAGATGCTTACTATGCAATGACTAAAGGGAAAAGTTTACTAAGGAAACACGACATGATGAATATGAAATTGTAGTCTGCATAAAGAAACATTCAGTTAGTACATACATACCACCACACTGATAATATTATTCTGGCTTTGCTGAGCACAGTAAAAGATGTTGCTATGATAACGGCGGGCGTAAGAGAAATATTTAGCAATGACTAGTATATGTAGATATCCCAGTCTTCAGAAAATCAGAACGCTGTCGACGATCTTTTGCTGATAAATTCGCATCATCTATCATCGCTCGCCTTCCACCTCCGAGATTGTGCCTCTAAAGTCAAGAGAGAGGCAAGGATGATGCCACGCCTTGGCTACCTCTTTTGACGCGATCATCGATGTGTATGGCGCATACACCGCGTAATATTACCAAGCACGCGAGCTTGAGATTTGTTAATATTCGCCGTTGTGCCAAAAGACACTGTTCCCCAGTATGTCAGTATGTCGGTAGATGAATATACACAATATAGCAAAGATTTTCAATGATACACGGTTGAACTAATATTTATCGGGGTAACGACGGGTCGAATTACAAAATTCAAATTAGTCTATGATGGTCCGGCCTTCACCAGATCGCTTAATAGTTCATGTCCTCCAAGTGCATACTTCGAGATAATTTTAGAAATTAGGTCTGGAGGAGAGCTGCCGTTAATATTTATATATATCATACTTTTTTTCTCGAGACTTCAATGGGGAATCCTCGGGAGTTGATCTCGGAGACTTTCAGACTCGGAGAAGGACATCCGTCAATCTATTATTCCTCTGCTGATGCGTAAAACAGCGGGTCAATATCAGGAAAGAGTTCGGAACGCAAGAACCAAGAACTCCTTGCATCTTCGGTGCGAGACATTCTTGAACTTCTGCGTCGTCGGAGTCGAGGAGTGAAACATGCTGAACCCTGGAAGCATCGTCTTCGACTCCACTCACGTTGGTTCTTTGACTCATTACTCGATCCATGTCTTAATAGCAGAAACTATAGATGAAGGAACTTGGCAGAACAACGGAAAGAGTTCGGATTCAAAATGCTAGGTTACAAAACTTCGGTGGCGCGGAGGTTCGAGAAGCAAATGATAAATTTGAAGGTGAGAGAGACGATAGAATAGAATACCTAGAAGATAGTTCGCCAAGTTGTCAGCGAGTCTTAAAATACTGGACGCGGGAAACTTGGCAGTTTAAAGATCCTAGGTTTACGAGGGAATGCTGTAAGGAAGTTCCGAGTCGTATCTGTTGGCCAGTGGCGGTGATAGCAACAGCTAACTGGTCGATGATAGAATTTCGTTCCGTTCTGGAACAATGTTCGCCATATTGTAGGCAGGAGCGTTCCTTTGTATATGATACGAGAGACCCCCTCCTAAATAAACGAAACCGGAGAGAGCTCGGTAAGACTTCTTGGCGTCGAAGATATCTGATTTAATATATAAACATCCTCCTTGGAGAAAAGAAGAGAGGAAAATGTATCAAACTTATGGGTGAGGAACATCATGTTGGAGTACATTTGGTGAAGAAATGTGACCAATCTGATCAAGAATGCTTGAAAGCATGGATGAGGAGCCGGTCGAGCACCAACGAACTTCAAGTAGGATATATGCTATTTAAAGGCGCGAAGGAATGCTGACGAGCTTACAGGACTAGATTATGCACCGGTGGCGAGTAACTTCAAGGATAAATTCCAGCATGCCATTGAGGGATAATCCAGAAGAATCCGGTTACTTAGGCCTAGGAGCCACCAGAAGCCTATCTACTCGGGCAATGAAGACACCGGGATACGGCATCGCTTAAATAGTGTTCCAGTCGAAGCGGTTTTGGAAGTTGAGCGATAGCCGGCGCGGACCAACGAAATAACATATGTAGTGACCGCTTCACTCGGCTCTCAAAAAATAGTGGAAAAACGGGGTCGAAGCTGGTTGAAGTTGCATTTGAATTTTATTTTAATTGCCTAGCAGATTGTAGGGGGATCGAGAGGGGTCGGGCCATTATTTGAGAGCATGCTAGGGGGTGGGGCTCGGAGCACTTGACCTTCGCGAAGGCACGGTTGAAGCAGCCGCCTTGGAATTGCGGAGTTAAGAGTTCGAACGTGCAATGGGAATGATACAACGCCGGCATACCCGGTTCGAGGCCTCGGACAAAGTATCAATATATCATGGCTAATAGGGGGATTCTTTCGTCACTGTGGGAAGTTTAGCCTACATACGCAGAATCGGAGTCGATGGTGGGCAGACATCGAACACTCTCAGGAAAAATGGTGTATATATGTGGTTACGAATGAGTTGTGGACGTGAAGGTCGCAATAAGCTACTGTTTCAGAGGAGAAGTCAACCTGCGTCGCAGAAAATTTGAAGGAGGGTATTTAATAGTACAAGGTTGTATACCTCCCCAAATTGGGAGAAGGGAGGCCCTGAATAAAATGTGGATTTTGATGATAAATGGGGAAATACACGAAGAATCAACTGCACCACAATCCTTCGCCGTCTTTTAAAATGATATTTCCTGGGGGACCTACGCCAATGTAAGAAAATGCAAACCCGACACTATCACTCCGCACGCGAGCATGTACCTGATCGTATCAGACAGCGTCACACAGAAAGTAGACATGTCTCGAGACGACGCCCAGTTAAATGTCCTGTGTGATTACTGTGATCCTCGTCGCTGCGGAAGCGGGCGCAGGTTACTCACGGTCATTCAACCAGTAGACCACAGTAAAAGACAAACAAATGTTCGACATGCGGGCAGGGTAGTCAACATATGCTTATCACCATAATGGCCCTGCGAGGTGACTAGTGACGGGTGACGAGTGCCAATGATTTGACTTTTTGTTTGATTATCGGCATTTAAGTTTGTGGGATTTTGTGAGTCGTGGTAATGCTAAGGGAGCAACCAAGCACAAACGATGCTTTTCAAGTCACCGGCACCGAGGAGGTCGTTTCAAACGATTGAAACTTGTCTGCAATTAAAATAACAAAAAAAATCAAGGCCTGACATCATCCGAGAAGTTAAAATAATTACTGGCATGGAGGAAATACGCTCACCACCGAGAGCTGAGTCCAGAGCTCCCTCGGAGTTGTCCTGATAGGTTTAAATCTTCAGCAGCATACCTGCTAGTACCAGCTGCACTGTTTGGTCGACATCACGTAACGTCCATATAAAGTCAAAAATTCACTTGCGAAGTTCGCTGTCTACCTCGTTTGAACCGACCGGAACATTCATATCCGTGCATCTGAGACTTGGGATCCCGGGATAACCATGTCTGAGGCTCGTTAGTACAGTGGAATTCTTCGAACTTCAAAAACGCTATGATATGTGCGTTAGATTAAATGGAAAAATGTACAGAAGGATTACATACATATCAGAAGGAGGAGCGAGCAAATGATCAGCGAGAGATCGCTCGCAGGACGTAGGATTTCTTCTACCAATCAGAAGTTTGTAGTCAAATGAAAAGTCCGCCATATGCTGAGTGCTGAGTTTGTTGGAATCATCCAGCCCGGAAAATTCGTTTCCGATTGTGCGAGACTTCGAATATCCACACCTAAGGTGGATGTCTATTGGACGCACATTCGTTGGAACAAAATAGCAACTGCATCTGGGAATGATTGCATCAGAAAGAGAAACAGATGAACAGCAGAGATAGCTCGTAGCACATACGAAGCTTTCTATTGAACTAGATTGAATTGGAAGTTCATTTTTGCAGCAGAAGGAAAGAGCGGCATTTTTCGGCCTCAATGGGAGCAAGGAAAAGTAACGTAAGACCGCTACGGAGGTGAGACATCTCGCCGGGTGCTGATTAAGAGGTCCATCATTTAAGAATCAGAAATTTGCGTAACTGCGTACATCGCATTGATCCATAACTTCGGTCTAGGTGAAAAGTACCATGGAATGTGAGCGTGCCATCGAGTTGTGTTCTATGAAAGAATTTCATGATTGGTTGAAGATCAGAATGTACGTGAATACTTACGTTGTGATATTATTGCGCAATACGGAGCAGACTGTGAGCAGCTATAGCTCCGAATGGACCAGGAGAAATCTGTGAGTTACGAAGACCTACGCCGCCAAATGTTTTTTATCGAATTAATTCTTATTCTTCTTCATTGGGGGTCTCTGCAAATTTAATTGAAAACCGCACCAGATGAACGAGTCGAGAAAGCAAGATATGCATACCTTATTATATTCCTGCGAGTAAATCACAAGTTTCATATGACGACAGCTGGCGCTGCGCTCTGCGCATACCGGACACAGGGACGGGGGAGTTCTCGAGACTCAGACTCTGGGCACACACTCGCTTCAAGGTAACAAAAAATCAACGAAAATGACAACAAAAACATACGATCGCCGCATCCACGCGCCGCGTCATATCGTCGACCATGTTGTGTCAAATTCAGGTTCCAAGGGACCAAGTTTCAAGTCCACTTTGTTGTTCAAATGTCCTTCAAGGAGGTTAAATTGCACCCGTTCCCTGATACCTTGCCTGTGTTGTCTCTTGCAATACTTTACCCATTTCGTCACTGCGATGCTTGTCAACAATACGAAAATTTACGTGCATGACGATTTGTACGCTCACATTGCTCCTTGGAATACTTGGAAGAAGTGCTGGTGCTGGTAATGTGATGCAGGGTTGCCATTGAGACCGCCGCAGTGCAGGATAGTGATCACAGGAGGTGGCGTTACTCTCCCCGTCGCACGTTGCGCGGTGCACAGTGCCGTCTAGCCGGTATGTCCACGAAGGCGCGGAGTTGCCTAGTACCCTCCGCTGTTTATATTGGCGCTAGGCTCCGGTGCATCATTTAGAGTAATTGGCTTTATCGTATGCGCCGGACTTGGATAGGCTTGGATGACTCCTGGTTCCTCCTCCTCGCAGCCATGGATAGACGGATTATAATGTCATCGAATGCCGAGCCCTCGAATCCTCGAATTTGACGACATGTTGAATTTTGAACGCTGTATCGTGGTTTTGCAAATCAAGTGGTACATGCATGCATGTTGCTGACTTGCCTGCAGGCCCAGATACGCTGTGGCGCGTCGGGACCCAGCCTCGTGTCGAGGCTGGGGCACATATGAATATGAATATCAATGTGAATAAGAAATACCGATTGGGTGATGAACCCCCATTGCGAAATTTTTGCCAGAATAATACGGCCGGAGATATAGATAAATTGCGAATGCGAATTACGGCTGCAGTTTGCATTTTTATGTTACACGTAAATCATTTTGACAGGGCACGTACAAGACATGTGTACCACCGAAAATCGTAGTTTGTTAACGTGACCGTCGATCTTCAGCCTTCATATGCCAAGTCAGGACAGGAATGCAAAGCAAAAAACCGTAAAATGCAAAACGCCGATCTCTACCTACAAAGTAACTTGAATAGAGTCGATCCGGAGTCCGGGGAATGGCATTGTGGCGGATTGCCTGCCTGCAGGTGCGGAAGGTTCGGCAAATGGAGGGCACCACGACTCATTTCTCTATTTTTTGTCTGTTCGTGTTGCTTGAGAGGTGGCTGTGGTATTGCGCATGGGAAGTTATTTTGAAAGAAGGAAGGAAAATTGCAAGGTAACAGTTTGCCCAGGGAGATTGAAATGCAGTCTAGGAGTATTATTACGCAGTGGATGTCGTTGTGAGAAAAGGAAGTGCAAAAGAGAAGCCGTCGGTACCGGAGGTGAATTTTGGTAGATGAAACATCCTTAGGAAGAACACTGTATATTTTACACGGAGACGAATTTGGCTGAGACTAGGGAATTTCCGAGAGGTGAGATGGAGTTGATTGAGAATGCAAGCCATAACAGGTTCACGATTGGCCCGAGGATGTGCAGCGGGCCGGAGCGGTGCGTTGAAACGTGAAATCACTGAACGTTGCTCGCTTTCTTGTGATCTAGAAGAAAGAGTATGAGACGATGCACACAGAATAGGACTTGAAGTATCAACTGTCGATGGTAGGTGGATGATTGCAACACGGAGGAGATGAGCACGGAGCATTTGTACAACACACGAGAGATTTAAACGGAACAGCAGCACGGAACATGGGAACACGGCAACAGTTTCTTGAACATCAAGGATACCACGGCACTGGGCGATGGGAACACGGCTGGGAGAGCGAGCTGGCACGGAGAGCAGGTCAAACCCAGCTTGAAAGCTGAAACCCGGCACTGGAGTTGCGATGTGCCAGTCACAGTGGGAATTTTGCGGCACCGGAAACTCCAATGCGAGCGCGGCCGGGAGTACGCACGGCGGCGTGACAGATACGTGGACAGGGCAGGACAGGGCACTTGGAGACCTGACGCCCGGGAGGAAGAACCTCGGAACACTGGAAGGACGCAGAATCAACGACAGATTTGGAGTCAGGCGAGGGCCGACGGGAGTGAATCATGATGGAGACAGGGCGTGCGAGTGAACTTGAGGCCGATCCGAGGATGGAGTCCGTGTCAGTGGTACGTAGGGTTTCTTGCGCGGATCCGGTGCCATGGGGTACGTGTACGAGTATGGACGTGGAGGGGGTGTGGAGACAGGAGAGCGTTACGCTCCCCTGGGTACTAGAGTGTGGAATGTGGGGAAGGGATTAGGGGTAGGGGTCCGGGAAGGGTACATACTAGGGGTAGGGGGTCCCAGAAGGGAGTGCCGAGAAGCCATGTAGGGGTCCAGAGAGGGTTCGCCGTCGAGTATTCAGAACTTGCACCAGGCGCCAAAGGGGCGCCCCATCCCCGTTCCCGTTCCTACGTATTTACACCTACCCCATTCAAACCTCCTCGCGCGTCGAGGCTCGAGCAGCCCACTGAATTAGAATTTATTCCCGCACCCCCGATGAATTTATTTCCGTATTTCCGTTGATTCAGCCAGCACGCTTTTTTCGGATCCTCTGCTTGGCTTCACGTCACACCCCCTTCCTCACGCAGTTCCAGCCCAACAGGCGTGGGACGGCGACCCCACATTCCGCGCACGTAACGTATATTTCTGTGGAGGCTATTTCCCCGCAATACACTAGCCGCAAGGGGGAACGGAGTAGCTCTGTTTGGTACGGGGTGTTTCACCTAGGTTTTGTTCATTCCCGTGGGCTTTCATTAGAGTGCGGGGAGGGGGGTGGGGCCCCCTCGTGCGTGCGTCGGCAGCAAAAAGCGTTGGGGCGACCACGACGACGAAGGGAGACTGGAGGGGTCCGCGACCAGCGCGGTCATCTGCCCGCCACGTTGCGCGGCCGGTGGTCTGCTGAGCATGTCACTTGATATGCATAGCCGCATTTGGACCGGGGGGGTCCGTGGGAGCTTCGGCCCGGTGATGGGAGATTCGGGATATATTATTTTTGGCATTTCTTTTTTGATTTGTGGGATTATCAGGTGGATTGAAACGAAACGGGGAGAGTGTGCGTTTTTTTTTCTCCCGTCGGAATCCAACCGGTGGCTTGACTGTGAATTGGGGAAGTGGCTCCTTCTGCTCTTCTGCCTTCCCCATCGCCTGCTGCGTCCACGCACACACCCCGGGCTGGCATCGCAGGCTTATCGCAGTGCCGCGGAGTATCCCTCCCCGCCGGAGCTTGCACGTCCGCCTGTGTTCTCCCTGCATCCATCACCGCCCTCTTCTCGTCCACCACCACCGGGACCAAGGG
Organism: Nidula niveotomentosa; assembly: GCA_036937135.1. Lineage (NCBI taxonomy): Eukaryota > Fungi > Basidiomycota > Agaricomycetes > Agaricales > Nidulariaceae > Nidula > Nidula niveotomentosa. Next base: position 21,496 of record JASFDE010000046.1, read on the forward strand.
CGATCCCCCTGACCCATGCTCGCCTCCCTCCCCGCCCCCGTGCTCGCTGTCGCCGCGGACGCTGTGAGGGAGCTCGAGGGTCGCGATGCGCTGCATAGCCTGTGGACGCGTGAGTCCCCTTTCCTGCTGGCGTCCCTTTCTTCCTGTCTTTCCCCCCTCTTTCCGCCCCTAGCCCCTCCCTTCCCGTTTTCCCGTCCCCTTCATCCTACTCTCCTCTCTCCGTTCCCCCTCGCTGACCCCCACCACAGTATTCACCAAATGCAAAGAATCGCTGCAAGACGGCCGCCGCCTCGAGAACATCTCCTGGCGCCTGTGGTACCGCGAGATGCGGCTCGCCACGTCCCTAGATGCAGGCGCCGATGAAGGCTTCGATGAGAAAGTCGGGTTAGCGATGAGAGAGAAAGAGGGAGAGTGGCCCGATGAGAAGCACAGACTGAGGGAGGAGGAGGGGCAGCGGGAGGAGAGGGAAAGGGAAAGTGGCTACCGCCCCCCGACGCCGGAAGAGAGCGTCAGGGGCGAGGAGCGCGATGCCGGGCGTGTAAGGTCGGGTGAGTGGAGTTTTCATTTGGGCTTGGTGGGGTGTGTGTTTCTGGTGTTGCGTAGCTGGGGCAGGCGCAGACAGGAGGTTCGGTGTAGGTACCCGCCTCCGTTGCTGTTTGCTGAGAGCGCAGCGGAAAGGGGGCGTCGCTCACGGTCCTCGTCGGGAGGCCTCCCAGCTTCTGTGCTGGCATCACTTTACCTGTTCTCGGGGCGATGTCGGCAGTGAATATTGTTCGCCGTGGTGGTCGGTGATGACACAGGCGACGCGCTATGTGCGCTTTTGATGCTGCTTTTTCTTGGGGCGGGAGATGTCTTGCTTCCGGACCTTGTTCCTGGGAGAGCGGGACGTGCCTTGGCGCTGGCCTGCTTGTGCCTCCCGTGCTGTAGTTGCCTGTGGCACCTCACTATGTGCGATGATTGGCCATCGTGCGATGGCAGTCGCTTTCAAAGACTCACTACAGCGTGGTGCATTCGTAACTAGGGTCTGCTATGCATACGTGCTGTCTGATTCCAGTGCCTCCTATTATTTTTTATTCTCTCTCCCGCATCCTAACTGTTTCTAACCACCCCTTTTTCTCTTCCTTAGCCGTGGCCTTATTCCCGTCCCCGCCGCCTCCGCCCGCCTCAAGTGCCCTCAGCGTCCCCACCCCTTTTTCAAACACACCCGTCCTTCCCATTCTCTCCCCAACTGCAGACGCCTTCCCCCACCCATACTTCTCCCCCGCGCGCACTCTATCCCCCGCCCCCGCGCGCACCCCATTCCCAGCGCCATCGGTATCGCCCCGCCCTCCGTCAATACGCAGACGCAGCTCGACGAGCCAGCAGCAGAGCCAAGTGGGGCGGATTATATGCGATATGATGCTCCCGGGAGGGAGTGCCACCGGGACCGCGTTAGGGATGAGCGTGAGCCCGCGGAATACGCCTTCGGTGCTCGGTGCGAGTCCAAGGCATATGGCTCAGCATCTGCCGATGCACGTCGATATGCCGCCAGCTGTGTCTACCATTGCCGAGCCGAAGACTAGGATCGACCCGCCATCGTGTCTCCCGACGCCGGGAACGGAGGTGGGGGAACTGGTGACGGCTGTTGTGTCCCCGCCGGCACCCTCGCCCTCCCGCTCAGTGGCCTCCTCACTACCATCAGAATCCTCAATATCACTGCCTGCTCCATCTTTTTTGCCTGTTTCCTCGGCGTCTCTGCTTGTCTCCCCGGCATCGTCTGTTTCATCGCCGTCTTCAGCATCTGCATCGCCAGCGTCACTAACACCAACCCCATATCTCACATCGACATTGACATCCACAACACATACACCAACACCAGCACCTTCCATAACAACAATCACCGCACCCGCATCTGCCCTAGCCCCAGCACCCACAACGCCCGCACCCACACATCCAACGCTCACATCCACCCCGCCCGCAATAGCATCATTGTCGTATGCGGACGTATTTTCTCGGTACGCTCTCCTCCTATCGTTTCAACTTTCTTTACTTTTGCCTGCACCTTCCCTTTCGTTCAAACCCTCCTTTTCCTGAGCCTGCATAATAAGCAAGGACTGTTGCTTTTTCCTACTGGCTCCTTCGTCGTGGGGTTTCGGCGCCTTTCGTTCGTGTGTGCCACGCTGCTGCTTCTATCGTTCGTGTTCTTCATGGCGTTTTTTCCCCCCTGCTTCATCTTCGTGTCCTTAACTACTACCGGCTTTTTATATGGCCGGCTTCCTGCATGGCCGGGGTTTGTTAGCTTCGTTTTTCGGCACCGTTTGCGAAGACCACTACTGCTTCTATGTATTGCTCGCTTCTTTTAAAGTCTTTTTTCTTCTCTTCAGTTTCATTCACGTCTCGTTGACGACGAGCGTGCTTCCATCCCCTTTCACTTCCTGCGCCGTTGCTGTCGTTGGCTCTTTTTGCTTTTTCTTCATTATTGGTCCTCGAGGGTGTTCGTCCCTCCTTGCTTCTATACGGTGGTTTTTTCTGTTTCATTCTCGCCCCACTGACGACGAACATCTTTGTGCCATGGCTTGCTTCTTGCATTGCGGTCCCTGGCTTTTTTTCTCTACTTCTTCACTGTGGATTCTTGAGGCAATTCATTCTTCCAGCATCTTCACCGTTATTTTTCGGTTTCATTCTAGCTCCGTTAACGACGAGTAGCTGGCTTCTGCGTCATTGCTTGCTTACATTTTCTTAGCTCGCTTGTGGTTCTTGCGTCGTTAACATACTTGCTTCGTCGTTTGAATGCGATTCTATGAGACGCCTTTTGCTTGCTTGTTTTATAGTTTTTTTTTCATTTATTCACGTTTTTTACGAGTTTCCTTGTTGTACTGCTTGCCTCGTGCGCTGCTCCTATCAATGCTTTCTTGCATTTTTCAGCTGCCACCTCCTATACCGATCCATTTCCCCGTTACCGCACTATTTCCGTTTCCATATTTATTTTCTCGCTCCCGCTCTTGCGATCTGTCTATTTACCTTCCCCTGCTCCGCTTCCCCGTTCTTCCTTATGCTCCGGACCGCCTGCACACGTCACTGACCCCTCTCTTCTCTACTTCGGTTTTCTAGTGTTCCCCGTGCGCATTTGGAAACCCACCCGCATGTGCTAGCAAGCGTTCCGGAGCTCGATGCCGACGCCGAAAATAATGCGGATTCCGAGATTTCCTCAATTCCTCCGGCACCGCCCCCGCCACCACCGAGACTTGTCGTCGTCAATCCGACCCCGAATCCCACGCCACACCCCACGCCGCCTGCGACGCCCGTTTTGCATCCTGCGTCTTCGTCCGCGACTGGTGTTACAGTACATCAAGGTAAAGCGGGACGGTACCAGTACCTTGCCATTCCTGGGTACGTTGCCCAGGCAGACGTGGCAGAGCACGAGAGGGAGGGCGAGGCCGAGAGTATTCTGCCATCTCCGCTGCTGCGAGTCCCTGGTCCTGAGGGACACAGGGTCGTCGCTATGCGCACCGGGCCGGCAGAGGAGAGTCTTGGGGATGCTGGGGCTGAGACAGAGCCTGAGATGGAGCATGACAGGGAGGAGAAGAGACATTCCATGAGCTCGACGAGCAGCTCGTCGCGCGATTCGCGGGACTCGGGGACGAGTACTGGCGCAACGAGCACCGCTACTTCCACCACTGAGGAGGATGCGGAGCTGAAGAAGCTCGAGCTTGCCCCGGGGATTGGGCAGCTTCATCGTGAGCTGCAATTGCAGCAATTCACTGTGTCCCCGCCAGGGTCGGGGTCTGCTTCCTCCAGGGCGACGCTTACGAAGTCCCCATCGCCGTTGGTCGTCGCTTCCCCCAAGCAGGTGCAGGTGCCAGTGATGGAGCTACTTTCGCCCACCACCACCAATACTACCACTACCACTACCTCGAGTGGACGGTCGAGGTCGAGTAAATCAGATTCCGTGTCGTCTACCAAAGTCGATGTTGGGTCCCCCGCATCATCCGCAAAGGCTCCCTCGTCAGCACGCGGGGCTTCTGGCTCTTCCCCTGGTTCGACGAAGGCCTCTGCGTCTTCCGCCACTTCTCCCTTTGTTACGACTACTACGCGACCACGCCCTCTTGGGCTGGTGAGGCGTACGAGCTCAGGCTCTGCAGCGAGCGGGGGCAGTGGGAGTGGGAAAGCGATTGTAGGGCGTAACCGAAGTCGGAGTCGGGAGAGCGGGCTCGGTGGTGGACTGGCGATGACGATGACCAATGGGAGAGGGAAGAGGGCGAGCAGGGGGCGAGTGCTGGGTGGATTGAAGAGGAGGGGGACGGGGAAAGGCGCAGGGAGAAATGTCCAGGTAGACGAGGAAGAGGAGGAAGAAATCGAGGTGGATGAGGAGGAGGAGGACGCGCAGAGAGAGGTGGAGGTGGAGGTGGCACGGTTGTCGGAGCAGCTGAAGCATTCTCCGCCACCAGTCCCGCTACCAGCTCCCGTTTCAGCTCCAGCAGCTCCCCCAGCTCCATCCGCTATACAGCACCAGTCCCTTAGTGCGGTTGCACTTCCACATCCACCACAGCAGCCAACCAAACGCTCTGCAAAGTTCAACATCGGCTCCAACTCGGATGACGGATCCGGCATGGGGTCCAAGAGCGCCGGTAGTGGGTCGGACGCGTCGGGCATGGGACGCGGATCTATCCCGGGCGCAGGGGTGCTTGCACGTGGACCAGTATGGAAGGGGAAGGGAAAGGAGCGCGAGAGGGGTGATATGGTAGCAGAGGGAGAGAGGCAGCAGATGCAGATGGAGAGAGAGCGGGAGAGGATGCAGGTTGAGAGGGCAATGGAGCAGGACAGGGCGCAGAAGGAGCGGGAGAGAGCGCAGAAGGAGAGAGAGTGGATACAGATGCAGAAACAGCAGATGAAAGACAAAGACAAGGAACTGGAGAAGCAGGCCGCTGCGCTCCTCGCCGTCGCCACTGCGCGCGCTGGCGGGTCGAAAATCAAGGAGCCTTCGCCTGGTGCTGCTGTACGACTAAAGGATTCCGCCGCGAGTGCCGCCGCAAAGCTTACTACAAAATCCAAAGATCCGGCTGACGCAAGACTCAAGGACGCCCTCGCGCAGCCCCTTCTTCCCCAACAGTCGCGGCGGAAGATCGTCGTCGCGACGAGCGAGAGCGACTATGAGACTGATTCCGACGAAGATGAGGACGGATCAGGATCGTGGTCGAGCGAAGAGATGAGCGGAGAGGATGTTGAGATTCCCCCACGCCCTGCTGCTCCTGCTGCACCACAAAGGCCAGTTGCCCCCCAGCGAACAATGTCGAGCAATAACGCCGCCAACGCACGCGCACGCCAGTTCACGCGCGCTCAACAGCAGCGGCATCAGGCGCATGTAAATGCCCAGGCTCTGGTCGAGCAGGCGGCCATGGAGTTGCAACGCCAGCGGGACATGTTTTCTAAGCTCCCAACATCATCGTTCCAGAATCTGCGGAATGGTACAAGCAGAACGCGTAGTGTGGGGTTGTTGAGTCAGCTGATGAACCCGAATCCTGATATTTTCCCGGTGGGCCATCCGTATAGGAGGGGATTTAGTTCAGGAGAGATTCGTAGCGGGAGCGGGTCTGGAGAAAGAGAGAGGCAGGAGAAGGAGCGAGAACGGGAACGAGAGCGACAGAGAGTTGAAGTGGAGAGGGAGCGAGAGTGTGAACGAGAGCAGGAGCGAGAGCGGGAACGAGTGCAGGAACGGGAGAGGCAGAGGCAGAAGCAGAAGGAGCAGGAGAGGGAGAGGAAGAGAGATGGTGAGAGGCTGCAGCAACAGCAGTATCATGGCCAGCGGCAGAACGGGCACGCAATGCCTCCTTCCCCGTTTACGATGGCTCCCAAGCTCAAGTCAAGTAAGAGCGCGACCGCTCTGCCCGTAATATCATCCCTGCAAGTCGGTAGCGTCGCAGCCAGCCGGGGTGATGTTGACTCGGAGCTTGCTCTGGGGAGAATGAACGGCATCGGGAGCGGAGGTAGCGGAGGCGGGTATCGCCCGAAGGGTCGCCCGCAAGGGCTGGAACTGGAAGATGAGAGCGAAAGTGAGGGTGAAGACGCAGCGGCTAGGGGCATTCAGGTCTCAAAAAGCGCAGCAGAGGAAAAACTGAAAGCGCTGGCAGAGAGACGGACTGCGAGCAGGCGGACGAGCATGGCGTCTATGAGTATTGTCCAGTCACCTGGGGATGAAGACGAGGTCCCCGTGTGGGCTAGGGAGCCACAACAGCCGCAGTCACAACAACGGATGCAGCCGAGAGGGCAGGGCCTTCGCTCAGCACCTGCAGCTACGGGAGGAAGCCGCGTCTCCCAGCTGATGACAACCTCTGAATCGTCACAAAACCTTCAACCCTCTCCGATACCCGTTGGACATCCATACAATCTCCCGCCCCCTGCGCCGCCGTCCACCCCGCGTACCACGCGTCGCCAGATGCTCCAGACGGAGTTGTCTGAGAGCTTAAGACGGAACTTGCTTTGGGAGCGACAAGTCAGTCGTGCAGACCTCGTTGGGTTCCGTCGCACAGCGAGCGGCGGCGGGAGTAGGAATAGTGTCCTGGGCGGGCTTCGGCCACTGACGACGACACCGAGCATGGTGCAGTTAACGGCCAAGGGAGTCGGGGAGCATGCGGTGGCAGCTGTCGGGGCTGTGGCGAATGCGAAGAGAAGTGGAAATGTGAATGCGAACGCTAATGTCAATGGAGGCGGAAGTGTGGCAGAAAGGGAGAGGAGGAGGAGTGGAGGTGTGGAGGCTCAAGAGGATAGGGAGAAGCAGAAGAAGGCCGCCATGGCGAGGAATCGCAGTTGGGCGGACGATTATCATCTGCGGGGTTGGTAAACAGCCCTCCACCCGCAATCTTGCAGCCTCTCTGGCACTGTCGATGCCAGGCGTCGTCTTACCGGCATCCACCATCACAACAACCGTGGCTTTTTCATGGGCTTTGGTCCCCCCTGCATATCTGGTCTCTCGTGCTTGTCTGGTTTTTCTTTCTCGGTCAATCTAGCTGTAGTATTATCTTTCCCTCGGTTTCACAAACATAATCCACCCATCCCTAATCGCCATTTTAGTCATCAGCATCATTCGTATACGGCTCTCCGCATTAGGGTACTTCGCCGTGCGCATGGCACAACTATCTATTCATCGCATCGTCATATTCGATATTCATCATCCACATTTTTTCTCCGTTTCCTCTTGGTTATTAGTTACTTTTTCCTTTGGGTTGTTACATATTACTCCTTCTCGTCTATCCTCACACACACCATATTGTCGAATCGTTCTCATCGTTACCTCCACTTCTCTTTACCTACTATTATCGCTGTACCATCATCTGCACATCGCCATACTATCTCAACACCATTTATGACCTGTTTCATAAACACATTACTGCATAATAGCTACCATCTTTTTGTCAATTACCATAATGCACAAATTAGCTTGCGTTGTTGCTCACTTCTGAACCGATCGTGTCAGCTTTCAAATTCCATGTGGCAGTGCCCCCCTGGCCATGCAGGTCCCGACTCCCGAACTCTAACCTCCATCTGCCCCAAACCCTCACACCTTAAATCGAGTCCGCGTTACTCTTTGTTTGCCAAACCGGCTCACCAAACGATATGCATATGAACATCTGATGTATATGGACGTGAACCATGACCTAATGATGCTAGACTCTGTCAGACAGACAGCGACTCACGAGAGAAAACGTCATATGTACAGCAGAACCATGACCGGTAAGATGCATGGCGATGTATGTAAGTTGAGCCCAAGCCCATAACTACGCTAAATCGTATCACCGAACCCACTTCTTCTCTTCGCCTGGTAAGCTGTTCAAAAGAATCACTTCGATCCGAGGTATTCACAGTTGGCTTATCCCCCCATGGTGATGCCATTAAAACTCCACGAGCCAGGTTCAGCCCGTCTTCTTCTACAGTATGGCATTGGCGAGAATCCTCGAGTCCATTGTGGTCAAACTTTGTTAATAATTCGAGTCTGCGTCTCTTAGATATTCAATAAAACCCTGTCCCGATGAATTCATGCGGCTTGGGCATATTTAGGGCACGTTAGCGGCGACCTCGGGACATCGGATGGCTGGAAACACGTGTGGATGTATCTAAGAACTTGCATCCACGCACGGCACATCCTGAAAAGAAGGATTTAAATAGTACGTCCGGACTCCGAAGGACGTTGATTTAGTTGAACAATGCTAATATACAGGCTTCGAGGTTCAAGAACTGTTACTAGCTCTTCTCAGCGTGCCTCTAATCCTGCCACCGCCACCACTGTTGCGGAATTTGCAATATGAAGAACTGACTGCCCATGATTCCTGTGTCAAGATCGACGGTGGTGTACGACAACTATGTACCGGAACCCCGTGACGATCGAATATTTTTCTTGCCCTTACTGCGCCTCATAAGACCACTCTGTCTTTCGTCTATTCGGGTCCTTGTTGCCCTTTTCCTTCCTTTCAGCCCCACCTTCTTCCTTTCAACCCCGCCTTCCCTTTCCCCTTCCCGGGATTCCTCTTTCTAATTCCAGGCCATGCTCCCCATTGACCTTCTTACATTGGCCGCCGCCGCAGGTTTCATCTCTGCAACCCCGTCCCCTTACGGTGAATCCCCATCACCGTTTGGAAAGCGCTCTCCAGCCCAGGTCGTCACGAAATGTACAGTTCCTAACACAGCCGCTCTTACCTTCGTGAGTTGTAGATTTATTATGTCGCATTCAAGTATTCATGACCCCTATTGCTACTTGGACGGGTATTAGGACGACGGGCCATACGTATATCTGTGAGCTTTGACCGCGGCCCAAAGCAAGTAGCTCTACACTAACACTGAACTCGCGCCCTAGTAGTATTCTCGCACTCAACCATAAATTTTATGGTGAAATATCTGCATATATTATGATTACCTAGTGTAACCTATTGACCGACCATATAACAAACTGCGTACGTGTGATGATATTCCTTTCCATCCTGTTTGACTTACACCTATACTCGATAGCCATGTATGGGTAAGATCTCCATACACGCGTACTGTGAGTCTCTATGCTTTATGGTCATTTATTCTTCTTATTGACACTTCATTTTTAGTCGACTTGGACGTGCACTGGCAAATAATCTATTGCAACCACTCCATTCACTCAAGATTTTAATTGCTCGATGAGCTCGATGTTGACTCGATACGGATCCACCCAAAGACGGATATATCGCAATGGGAAGACGTTTTTCCGAGCTTTACTTAGCTCTTCTAATTTTACCTTCGTTCGGTTGCGGACACTGACACAGTCGTCATCACACTCGTTGAGATTTACACTATAATCGTTGCTATATTTTAGTCTATAGGTTATGGCTAATGTTATGATTGCGGGGATAAGTGTTATCGAAGTGGGAGCCCCCAATATAATGCTGTAGGCTTCAGTTTCATTTTTAATTGTAAATGCCTTGAATCATGGCATTAGGATTCAAATATATCTTACCTAGTTTTACGGGACCGGAGATCTTTCCCCCTACCAGAAAAGGCTTACAGACCTTCTCACAAAAAGACAGTAACGAGTCTAAGTTCTGGTTTATGAAATATAATCGAATACTCACTCTTCAAATATTCAGTGCATTGCTAACTTCCATGAGACAGGCTAGGGTAAGACTAAGGTATGCCAGGAATCTGGGTGAAACAAAATCGTTATTGCCATTTGGGTGGATGTATTTGGCTACGACCTGGAGAGCTAATAATGTATTGATCTTCAGGTTCAAAATTTCAAGCTATTCGCTGCACAGGTACTCCCAGCTCCTACAATCTGAATAAAACTTAGAATTATATTTATGCTATTACGACATACATGTATATAGTACCACTTTTCAAGCATTTATAAATTTGCCTAGCTAATTGGTGCGACTCTTCGTTATTTTTCTCAGAAATTCACGACTCGTCATCAGCCCATCTTTGATGGATCCAGTACTTAGAAACCATTCGCACGAATTATTATTTCTCCTTTATTTAGATGAGCGCCCCAGTTATGTCTTATCGAAAATTTATAGAGCGAACTAGTTCATTAGGCTATCCGTGGACAGCAATCAAAGCTGGTCCTTTTAACGGTTTACTTTAATTACTCTCTTCCAGTGTTCTATTAGACTCATATTTCAGTCCATCAATCTTCCCATGCACATATCTTACATTTACGCATCTTTACTGCCTCCTTCAGAATACTTATCGTTGTCCCTATTCAGATCCAAAATTATGGAAATCCAACGGAACGAAAACGCATGCAACAAAGAAGCCAATAGATCCGTAAAATCTGCTATCTGAAATCATTTTTTGCTCCACGAAATCCTTTTGGAATAAAGAAAGATTAGCATTTGCTCCCTTTACTTTGCTTGAATTTTTTTTGTACCAAGAGTCTGCACAAGGATAATGATTTGTTACTACCTTTCAGAACCATATGCGACGGCCTCCAGTTATGATATGAACCACGAGTTGCAACGAAAGTTTGGACTAAAGAACAATCCGAACTGCCCCAAATTTTGTTTAGGCTGTTCTTACGAGCAAATATTCCGAGTCGGTTATCCAAAGACGACTCCTAGAAGGCCAATGACCTTGATTCCGCATCATATTTACCTTCGTACGCACAAGGCAATGACTTCTCCTATCCCGAATCTTAATATAAAACTTTTGGACATTTTGCAGCATTTCCGACTCGGAATACACGGTGGAAGCTCCATTGTAAAAAGTTAATAGCTCGAAACGAGAAAGAGAAAACATGAAAATATATGCTTCAGATAGTTAAATCTAGTGAACTGGAGTCCAGTTCAATTCTTGGGTGACTCGATATGAATCGAGGTTCACGCGCTCACAGAATACCTATTTCTGTACATTTTTGAAGAACCAGAATTTAAATGTTCGTGTTTCAGGTTCGTAGAAAATCTATCACGTATGGACACTTGAAATTGACGTTGAGCCGTTGAGCCGTTGAGGTTGGCCAATAATGGTAAGTGGAATCGGGGATGCTCCAGACTCCCTTGTTCTTTGTCGTGGGGAAATCATGCATCACTCGATATCATGGGCGCGATACCAGGAGCATGGAATTGGAAGCGCAAACGTATTAATTGGCGAAGTAGATCTATCACCGCCCTTCGAGAATCTCTCGCATTATTCGACACGCCGATGCCAGAGCTGGCTGGAGGAAGGTTCTGAAGATAGATAGAGAAGTAGAACAGACATCGACGGAAACCCTTTGTGCGATGAAGTTAGCCGTTCTCGCGCACATTTCTATAATTATTATCTAGATTGGCGAGGTCGTAGCATTGAGAATCAGGATAGTAGCGGTTCTTCAAGTATCCGATCGGCAGGAAGATCGTAGACAAGTTCTGGGAAGGATGCTGCTTCAGCTGGGCGCTGATCCCGAACCTCCGCCCGTACTCATCAGTAGGTGGAGGCCACATTTGCATATGAAATATGTGTACATACCGACCACAATATTAAATTTTCCGCCTGAAAAACAGGCATGTAATTTAGGAAGCATTTTTGTAGTCAAGATCGGTTGAAGAACTTACCGACTCTAATTGTACGCATGTAGCTAGTAACTAGCTAATAACTATATTTGGACTCGTAGTTGTATGGCTCTCAACTTTAAGAATTAAAGAATTCATTTCGTGTAAATAATTGAGATCGTGAGGCAAGAAAGTTAGTAAGACAAGACTTACCTAAAGCGACTACCTCAGGTTACTTCCACCAGTTACCGTGGCATTACAAGGTAATAGCGAGCACGGCGACTGCGCAGATGGAACTTACGTATTGCAGCTATGACCACAATAGTCAATGAAGTAAATGCCCGTACGACCAACATATAGCATAGAAGCACGCCGTACTTCAAATTGCCCAGTTTGAAACATCAGCTTTCTACAAGTTGCTGGGCGTCGTTCTGTGCGCAGTAATGCCGTTAGAGAATTTGAGTCCAACGCCCATCCCGTGGAAACAAAATCTTTGCGAAATCCGATCCCAAGGTAGTTTCTTCCCCGCCGTGTCAGTGTCCAAATCAAAAATCAAAAGTTACATAACTTGCATATGTCGGTGGTCTTCCAGATAAGCGGTCATCGCCGGTTTTACGAGGTAGGGAGAGAAGCCGACGTGCCATCCCGTCGTTTGAACTGAAATGCTGCGGACTTTTGTATGCGCAGTGATTTCCCTGGAGAAACTTGAACACATTTGAAAGCTGCGACAACGATTTCGATGTACACCTGCAGCTTCCCGTGAGCAAATGTTAACTGGACCTGAAGAAATACAAGGGCTTCTGAAGACGATCAGTTGAATAAGGTGGTGGCGGTATCTTTGGCTGCGGAAATATAAAGAAGTCCTTACCTAGGTCTTGATCATAACGGAAGATTACGCTATACTGCTTGGCGCAGAAGTGGAGAACAAAGACTCACCATGTGTTAAGAAAATGTACTTGATTCGTTACAAATTGATCGAAGATTAAATATATTGCGAGAGCACTTGAAAGCGTCATTCTCGATGTGCAGTTGCGTAACTTGCGTTATCGTTTTCAAGTGTTAAGAATGAGATCTGGAGAGTTCACACACAGTGATATATTAAGGTCAAAACGGAAAATTCAACGCATCTAGTGGTACGTACCACTAATAGATTTACAAAGAACGCGTTGCTGTGCAGTGATTCGCTACTGCGGTTCCTGAGGACTGTAGTGAAAGAAGCAACTGGAGATTTATGTCCGTTACATCGGAGGAAGGATATCGATAATTGTCTGTTAGTATTTGGATCACTCACGAAGTTATAATCAGTTAGGATTGCTTCAATTTGCGCCGTGTGAGTCTACCTAATGTGATTATTTCAGGCCACCCAGCGAGGTTATAAGCATGAAAGAAAGCAAGAATTTATTAGTATTAACGGAATAGATTTGACAGCCATCTCGATTGCGCAGTTCTGAAGCATCCTATGCACCTACCGCGGTGATTTTGGCTGAAAGAAGTGTCCAAGAATCGGCGCTAGATCAGCGCCCTTGCAAACGAGTTATATAGAGAAGCTGGATGTGCCTGCCCAGATGAATTTGAACTTCACTGCAAAACTGCTGCGCCTCGCTGTGTGCGCAGTGATCCACTGAAGAAAATTGAGTTTAAGCTTCTATTAGGCTTGATGGAAGTCTGATTCGAAGATATGTCGTCACCGCAGCCCATAAGAACAAAGAATAAGTCGAATATGAAGAAAGAAATATCGAATCCCGGCCAGTGTGTTATGGCCCTGAGGTGGCTGCGGGGGTGTGGCGGTGCTGCGCGGCAATTTGGCGGTAATCATCATTTCCTAAGCTTGCCATGCCGTGGAGTGTGCCTTCGTAAGCTTGCCGAAGCGGAGTATAAATCCGAGGATTTGGTGTCATCGAGTCCTTTATTATTAAAGACAAGGAACCGTAATACGAGCGTGTATCTTTTCGTTACTCTCCTGCTCTTAAAGCTAGGATTCCGAAGATGTCATCCAATGAGGAAGATTACGAAGGCGAGAACGAGTCGCGTATGTCGCATGGAATGAAGAAGAGAAGGATTCAGAGGGCATGCGATATCTGCAGGCGAAAGAAAAGTGCGTACTCCACTATGCGCGAACTATGTCCGTACTAATTTTACACTATGCAGTTCGGTGTAAGTTATAGTGTTTTATCTAGAGCAGCGGCACGAGCTTCATGCGATTCTATTCTAACAGGTGATGGCGTGCAAATGCCGGGAAACCGATGCTCGAACTGCATAACCTACAGCTTTTCGTGCACCTATGTCGAGGCGGCCAAGGTGAAGTCGGTTATTTTTTAATATTATCTGCTGTTCTGATCTTGGTTATCTGCATCAGAAGCGAGGTCCACCGAAAGGGTACATAATCTGGCTGGACTTGGAAGAATTACACTGAGAATATTTTGTAGGTATGTTGAAAGCCTTGAAACTCGGTTGGAGAAGTTGGAGAGGTTGCTACAGAAGGTACGTCATGTTGTTGTTGTCTCGACTTGTTCTCAGTGTTGAATTGCCACATAGCTATCGCCCGATGGTAAATTGCTGAAAGAGCTCGATGGAAATCTCGACAGTGCTCTGGATAGTGGTCCGCCGAGAGATCCAAGCGCACTCACATCTCCGGCACAACCATCAACGGAGATGTCTTACCTTCTAGACTCTGGATATACCACTCCCAGGCGTCCGACTCAAATTGCCACCTCCGCCATCCGAAAGGTCGGCAGTGTGCTTAGTGGAGACCACGATAATAAGGAAGACAATACAGCTACCATGCTCCCGGATTACATGCCCAGCTTACTCGCTGACCACATGGAGCAAATGTCGCTTGAGCGCTATGATAAACGGTTCTTTGGGAAGTCGAGCGGTGCGATCCTCATCCAAACGGCTATTGAGTTGAAACAAGAGTACGCGGGGAAAGAGAAGGACCCTCCAGCAGTACTAGCAAGCAAACGGTCAGAGTTCTGGGATATAAGACCAGTAAGATACTGCTTATTCTTTCTGCGACAGCGCTGATACCCGATAAATGACAGTGGGAGCTTGCGTACCACGAACCCCCACCCCCCGAGTACAAGTTCCCACCAATGGATCTCATCCGCGACCTGACCAACCTGTACTTCATTAACTCCAACCTCTTTCTTCCGCTCCTTCACCGCCCATCTTTCGAGAGATCTATCGAAGAAGGCCTTCACCTCAAGAGCAACAGTTTTGGCGCTAACGTGCTCCTGGTGTGTGCTGTCGGTGCTCGGTATTCCGACGATCCACGCGTGCTCCTAGAAGAGGATGAAACCTGCCATTCCAGCGGCTGGAAATGGTTCGAGCAGGTGCAGATGGTGAAAAAGTCGCTGCTGGCTCCTCCGACCTTGCACGACTTGCAGTTCTATTGTGTGAGTTGCCTTCTGTATGCTAATGAAGAGGTGCTTATGATGATTATTCGTCTTTAGCTCTCCGTACAGTTTTTGCAAGGGTCTTCAGCACCTCAGTCTTGTTGGACGATGGTCGGTTTTGGTATCCGTCTTGCGCAAGATGTCGGCGCCCATCGACGAAACCCGAGTAACGATGTTCCCAACGCCGAACACGAGCTTTGGAAAAGGGCATTCTGGTGAGTGCTACTGCCACCCTGAAGATGCATATACCCAATATCGTTGCATTCATGCAGGATTCTTGTCTGTATGGACCGAATGATAAGCTCCGCACTTGGACGACCATGCTGTATCCAAGACGAGGAGTACGTAGGTATATTCTTTGCGTCGCTAATGCTCTGCTGACGGGAACCTACATAGCTTCGATCTGGAGATGCCTATCGAGTGTGATGATGAATACTGGGAGCATCCCGATCCGGAGCAGAGGTTCAAGCAACCTCCTGGCAAGCCCTCGCTCATGACTTCATTCAATCTCTTCCTCAAACTCAACCAGGTGCTGGCGTTCTCGCTACGGACCATTGTGGGTACCCCCTTGCCCTATGACCAGCCCAGATGGCGAGCTGATGCTGATATGTCGCTATGCAGTACTCGATTAACAAATCAAAGATCCTCCTTGGTTTCGTTGGACCACAGTGGGAGCAGCACATCGTCGCAGAGCTCGATTCGGCACTGAACAAGTGGGTCGACTCAGTACCGGATCATCGTACGTTTTCTTGTCATGCATTCTATTCGTTCTGTGCTCAACGCTTTGGCTTCGCAGTTCGATGGGATCCTAATCGGGAGAATGCGGATTTCTTCCACCAATCTGCTATGCTCTACTGCTCGTACTACCATATCCAGATCATTATCCACCGCCCGTTCATCCCTTCTCCGAACAAACCATCGCCACTCTCTTTCCCATCTCTCGCGATATGTACCAACGCTGCACGGTCATGCAGCCATGTTGTGGACATCCAGAGAAAAAGAGAGGTTATTACTACGCCACATATCCAGGTAAATCACCGATATCAACGTCAACTGCTTTGGGACATCCTTGATAGCCGATACCTTTTAGATGGCGGTCTTCACATCGGGAATCGTACTTCTGCTCAACATATGGGGTGGCAAGCGATCTGGCTTATCGACTGATCCTAAGAAGGAGATGGCCGACGTTTATAAGTGTATGCAAGTACTGCGGTCTTTAGAGAAGCGGTAAGTGAAGCTTCTCTCTATACCTTCTCGGATTGATCTGAGCCCTTCGTTGTAGGTGGAACTCCGCCGGACGATTATGGTATGGAACTAGGCTGGCGCCTGTTGATACAATCGTTGATAACCTTTTGATTTTACAGGGATATTCTCTACGAGCTAGCTTCGGTAGGAGACTTGCCTCTGCCCCAACCGAGTCCTCCGGTAACGAATAAGCGTGAGCGAGACGCCGAGAGTCCCATATCGACGCCGGCGACCAGTAGTGAATCTCCTAGTAGCTTCGAAGGTCCCCGAAACATAGCTGGTTCGCGGCGCGTTCAAAAAGATGCAGCAGCCACATCAGCAACATTCGACAACTCTCAATCCCGAACATCGGCGCCATCTCATCGCCAGCCGCAACAGCCGCCGCTGCCGCACCAGCAGCAAAACCTATCTGCTCAGCGTGCGTACCCTTCGGAGACGCCGCCAACAGAGCTCTTTGCCTTACCCGTGTACAGTGATGAGCTTGGCCGATTGCCTCCGCACGGACACAAGTTCCCGGGGCCGGATCCTTCTCCATTGGATACCCATGGATACTGGTATTCCCCCAGTGAAGGCAGCAGTGACCCTCGTGGTCCAAATGGTGCCTCGTCAAGTCACGGCCATGCTCCTCATAGCCATTCGCACAGTGGATTCCCGAGCAATGCGATGTCGACTGTGGGATCAGGATTTGCTATGGGTGAATCCCATATGATGTATGATCCTTCAATGGCGGTAGGCTATCCAGCAGGCTCGTACGCCAGTTCGATGGATGTACTAGGGTCTGTAGGGTCTTTTCGTGGCGGAGCAACCTCCGGTGGCGTGGCTGGACCGATAGGGCATCATCAGCAACATTCGAACATAAGGTTCGGCATGCCGCAGCATCAGCAAGGGTATATGGACAACGACACCATAGCCATGTGGTCCAATGCGCCCACTGGATTCGAGTGAGTTTACACGCCAATGGTGTATGAGATGAATGGTAGCTGAACCTTCGTTTTCAGGCTAGATGAATGGGGAACTTACCTGACCAACGTTAGCGAGCTAACGCATGGAAGTCATGCAGGCTCCGGAGGCCAGCACGGTCAAGGGAACGTGCAATAGGATGATTCGTGGACGTTCCCTTTCGCGGTGCTCTTTTACGTTCTGTTCTGTTCTGCTTTCATTATATTTTCTTCCGTCGATTCACTGCTGCATTGCTGTCATCCCTACTTTAAATTATTTTATTTTATTCAGTCTACCTTTCAACGACGTGATCGATTCTTTCGCTCACCTCGATACCCCAAGTCACTAGACTCGATCCAGAACGTCTCCCTTGCCCAGGAACATTATATACGTCAGCTATTAATCAGCGAAGCCTCCGCTACTATGATACCTCATTACGAACAGCAACCTTTCTTAGGTGCCTTTTAACTGGAAGCTGGTCTTCTAGTGGTGGCAGCGGACATTACACAGAAACTCAGCCTCTCCAGTATCTTCAACTTCAAAGGCTTCTTGTCTTCCCATGCTAACCTAGGTCTAATTTTGTACGATATAAAGTTCAGACCTAGAATAAGTATTTGTGATGTCAGGCTTCCATGCAAGCCACTGACTCCATTCGATCTTATTCCTGTAGCCGAAAATAGGAAAGCCCCTTCATTTACAGATATATTGAAGTTTCCAGTGAGATTTATAGCACAGTTTTATTTCATGTTTTCAGCTTAAATTTTTTCTAAACTGATATCTAAAGTTTTTCGGAAGTTTTCAGGTGACCTGAAAACCTGTACTTCCTGGGGTGAACATGTTAGTTGTAATTTGATCTTCGTCAGCAAGTCCTGGAAACCACTGAACCCTTTATTTCAGGAATGAATTTAGGATTGTGTCGATTCAAACTGACGGGCCCCCAGAGGACTTCGTGGAGGACTGAAGTAAAATAATCTGCTTATGAAATATTTGGATCTCAAGGAGAAGGTAAACAGCTACATACCTACAACCGAAACGGCCATCGTCCAACAGCACACTTTGGTTTCCCTGTATCGTCACCTCGTCACCTTACGTGTCCCAACGTATCCTGCATTCTACGACAGAAATCTCGAGCACATTCCTTCTGTATAACGCCTTGAAACACGTTTATAAACGCCTTTATGGCACTAGGCCCACCGAGCTCGGTTTTCTGGCGGTCAAGTAGACTGTAGGCCAACAGTGGGACGGATATTGCTAAATTATGCTGAGTGATGCTAAACGAAGCTAGCCGATACTTTGGAGCATTGTCGCTTATGCATCTCATCAATATCCCGACCATGCATGAAGCTTTTTGGAATTAAAGTCAGCATGTAGGATCACGGGTATGGCAATCCTTCAAGTTCAAGGTTCCAGATAGCTTGTAAATGCTTGGCCAGGATATCAGATTATTTACCTCCTACACTTCAGTTATCGCCACATTATTGCCGGCACTGCCCAGCACTGCCCAGCGCCATCTAACAACAGTCCAGATGTAGTCCGCTTGAGTTGGGTGTGTCTTTCAATCATTCATTAGACCAACTTCCGTATCGCATTTCTGATTTTTGTCATAACATTTCAAGGGAGACCTACGATTTAAATACGTACGTCCGACTTCAAGTGGCTATTAATCGGCATTTCGACTATCCTGCTGCTTTCGCAACTACACCAGTCCCAGCAAACCCTTAAGCCATGATTTGGGCTATCACTCCCCTAAGGAAGTCCGACCTGATCGATCATAAATCACTTAGGAGGTAAATACAGAGGAGGAGATCCCCTATTAAATTGGCCGGTACCACCACACTACAGGTCAAGTGTTCCATGTACATAAAATTTACAGCTCGGTCATGCAGAGTAAAGCAGCCGCTGCAGTGGAGCCCTAACTTCCGCATGCACTTGCTTGAAAACCTTTCTTGAAACATTCTGTAATCTTCTATGCATCGACCGCTTAGCCTGTAAAATTATCAGCACCCTAGAGGCTGGCACTAGTTCGTTAAACCGACGGAATGCGTTCCTTACTTTCTATATACAGTCAGTAGGGGTGCGTGCAGAGCTCTTACCACTTGGCCGACCTGAATCGGCAAAAGTGCATGAGGGTGGATAATCATGGGATATATCTAATATCAACCACTTCCATTACTATTGGATGCTTGTCTATTCAGAACTGCAACTGGCGCAGATTGTGCGATCGGCGGGATGTTCGTGCAGTCAGCACGTCCAGGCACACCTTTCATATGCCTGGACATGTTTCTCAAGTTGGGTAATGCTGTCCTCATGCTGAAGGAGTTTTGTTCTTGGCAGGTCACTTAGGAGTGTTAAAGCTGCGACAACCTCCGTCTTCATCGATTTTTTTTGTCAACCTAGTTTCAACCGGCGCATCAGGCGTTGCACTATTTTTAGATCTAGTTACTTGAAACTCCCATGCACCAGGTTCAGCGAATCTTCTCTGACATAAAGTAACGCTAGATCGAAAGAAACTTCTTTGCCTTTTTCACCCTGATTAGTACGTCTGCCGAAGATGGTCATGAGGCGTATTCGGTATAGTGATATCTTCGCTACCATATTTGATATTCGGGGCGGTTTCGAATCGCCATTCAATATCTTTATAAATGGCCTAGCTCAATTTCAGGTAATGGCACCGTTCAATACCTCCCCCCCTTTCTAACTATACCTTGTACGCTGCCCACTTCTGCACATTTTTGCGTTTGGTTGTTACTCTCCCTAAATGAGCCTCACGATTCTCACCACTTTACTCCTGACTGTATGCCTCGCCGCCCTTGCGACTGCTAATCCTGTACAGAAGCGACAGGAAGCCCGTATGGTAACCAGCTGCACGGTCCCTAATACTGCTGCTTTGACCTTTGTAAGTCTGACTTGCTTCATCGCTGCATTTCGATTCATATTAAAGGATCTTCCCCGTTCCAGGATGACGGACCCTGGGTTTATGCGTAGGCAAAGCCAATGCTTGCATATCTTCAGCATTTTTAAGACGAGCGATTTAGCTATGACGTCAGCAAAGCTCTGAAAGCCGCTGGTGTAGTGGGGACCTTTTTCTACAGTGTGTGCATGCTGCCTTTACTCGTGCAGATATTTGCTTATGGGATGTTTAAATAATATATAGATGGAAACAACTGTAAGTTAACGCAACGCGGGCATATTCACATCGCTCGAATATTTTTCCCATTTAGATGCTTGCATCTACGATGCGGACGAAATGAAACGTGTGAAATACATATACAACAACGGCCACCAAGTTGCGTCGCACACCTGGAGTCACAAGGATCTAACCACGTTGACCTGGGATCAAAGTGAGTAGACCCGTTCTCAGAAGTCGAAGTTGTCCATCAATCCAAGCATAATCTAGTTCACGATGAGATGTGGCGTGTTGAACGTAAGATTATATTTATATTCAATAAGTTGATAGAAACATCACTTAAACGGAATGTTCAGTGGCACTTGAGAGGATTCTCGGCGTTGTACCTGCTTTCATGCGTCCCCGTGCGTAATGCGCTCTTCTTTTAAATTAGAGTAACATATTAATTTTTTATTTATCTTATTCAGCGTACGGAAACTATAACGACCTTGTACGACAAGCCTCGTATATAAGAGGTCAATCTCTCGTGATCTGGGACTTCGAGTTAGCGTTTTAAAGGCTTATAGTGAGACGTTCGCCGGACTAATAAACATCTTCATCAAGTTCTGAGGACTCCGTTGGGGCTACTACAGCACAGAGTGAAAGTCTGTATGACCAGCTTGTTTCGCGACGTCCGAACACAGTACTGGCCCTGAACCATGAGACTTACGGTGTGTTGAAACTTCTGCTATCGTATATCTTTCTCTTCACTAAGCGAGACCCACAATACAGAAACTACCGTGTAATTATTGCAATAATAGTCTCCCCTCAAAATTTATACTTAATTTAAACAACTTAACAGGCACCAAGTTCTTCCTTATGCTATAAAAAAATTGCAGGCGGCTGGGTATAGGCTTGTAACACTTTCTGAATGCTTGGGACTACCAGCCTACCAAAGTGTCGGTAATCCAGGTATTCCAGATGTGAGCATATGTTTCCTAAAGCACTGCATATTTGGTCATCTGTACTGATAGTTTATTCTCTTTTCAGTCGAGTTGGACCTGTTAGTTTGCCTTCGGTCACAGGATTTCTTTGAAATTTCGGACTAAATAGGGACTGCGTTTCATGTAGTAGAATTCATCTCAGTGACGGCATGGAATTCTTTATTCTTGAATTAAGTGTTGACGAACTTCTGCTTCATTACGACCAATGGTGACGGCTGATAAACATTATTGCTGAAACCGGACATTTATCCATTTTCATCCTGCAAAGCAACCACTGTTACTGCATAACCAGTAATTCGTTTCGAACAAAATCCTTTCAGCTATGATCTATCATTCTTAAACTTGATCACTTGCAGTTAATACTTTAGTTACATGATTCATGAGTAACTAGGTCATCATTGATTAATAATAATATTGATTATTAGACTCAATCGATTTCGCGGATCACCGAAGTTGAAAGCTGTGTCGCAGGAACAAGTCTCACGCGCAAGTAGCTTGGAACTTGTTCACTCACTAACACTCAGTATACCCACCATGACCGTGGATCTTCTCATCCTGGGTGCTGGTTGGACCTCTAATTTTATAGGCCCTCTTTGTGAAGAACGTTCCATCAGCTATGCTTTAACAACACGCTCTGGTCGGGATTCAACGATAAGATTCGAATTCGATCCTGACTCGGGCGATGTGGAACCATACAAGGTCTTGCCCGATGCTCAAACTATTCTCATTACATTTCCGATAGAGAAGAGCGGGGCGTCTCGCCGCCTGGTGAAGTTGTATATTCAAAGCCGAACAAAACCAAACCACGAAGCAGCATTTGTCCAACTTGGGTCTACCGGCATTTGGGATGTGAGGGGATTTATATTCATTTTCATAGTCCTGCTTTGCGGCTAATGTAATAAGGGGAAGCGCATGAATGTCTCTGAGACACCACAAATTCAAGTTAGACTCAGTAAATGGTACGATCGCCTGTCACCCTACAATCCAACTACCCGAGCCGATGCCGAAGAGGAACTTCTCTCGCTATCGCCACAAATACCCACTACTGTCCTTAATCTCGCGGGACTTTGGGGCGGGTCGCGTTCCATGAAAAACTGGGTAGGCAGGGTGGCTCCGACAAAAGAAATGTTGGAAAAAAAGGTAATTAACTTCCTATTCTTAGCAGTGTGCGGATTCCGAGGCAGAACCTTATACTCGTGTTGGCATTCTTTCGCAGGGAAGCATCCATATGATCCATGGGCTCGACGTATCCCGAGCCATACTTGCTGTCCACGGAGAATTTGGGAAAGCAACAGGACAGCGGTGGATCCTCACGGATGGTCGCGTGTACGACTGGTGGGACCTTGCTTCTGCTTGGGGAGCTTCACCGGCGAAAAAGCATTCAGAACCATATGGCTCGTCGGCTCAGGAATTTTTGGGTAATTCTGCTGATACTCCTGAGCGTTTTGCATCACAGGACGAAGGACGTGGTCCCCAGGTGCGATGGGTTCGAGAGCTTATGGAAGAACATGGAGTTCGCGCGCTCCCTCGGAATATCGAAATGTTGGGGCGTGCCTTAGATTCAAGGGATTTTTGGAAAGTGTTTGGTTTAAGCCCTCTCAAGACACTTCTGGACTCAGAGCCATGACACTTATTACCACTGAGGAGTAATAGGTAAGCTTGGATTTATTTCATTGGCGTTATACATATCACACTAAACACGCATTCTTTATTTTATATTCCTAACAGCACCGGATAGTAGTTGAATAGAGCATTCGACATTCTTATTATCTGGATAAAGATGTGGACTGCAAATGAAAATGGATGTGGCACTAGAGCAAGACCCCCCGAATCATCAGGTCCCTTGACCTTCTCATTACTAACATGCATGAGCTCTAGATTCCGTAGGTTGGTTGACATTATAAAAAAATTGGCGTTGTTTGTCATGAGGAATATGCCATACCGGCTTCAGCGAGCACTCGAAGAGATATATGAACATCCTTGCTTTGTTATGAAACCTCAACCAAATGGACTCGAGTCACGCAATCGATTAGGAGGAATCTGAGCTTCCCATTTTTGAATTTACCATCATTTTATTAGTTCCTTTAAGAATCGGGTAGATCTTAAGCATTGCATAATAATCTCCGAGTGCGAAAGAGCACTCATGTCCAGCTTCAATCATGTCAGATAGCACTTCGGCCATTGAGTGATACTAATGTTCAATGGGAGCCTTCCCGACTAGAAAAGACCCAGGAGAGACCCATTGCAGAATCACCGCAGTAACTCAGGCAGTTCTACGCCGAACCTCAAAACTATGTACACCTGAAGCCAAGACTGAGGGCCAAGGACTTTGGAGATATTGATGACCCGGTTGGCTGCGTCCTACAGCCTAACCATTATAAATCACTCATGCGCTCCAGAGACGAGACTATTTTGTTCATGCATAAACCCCATCACTGACTTCACTAACGGAACGGAGATGGTCAAGACCCAGGACCAGTCATACCGTGCCTTCGATTCCGGTCATCGTATTATAGAATATTGAATCGAAAATCAACGAAAAGAAAGGAATCTGCAGTGTTTTACCCTGACCTAGGCGGCCGCATGCGATCCAAAACCCCGCGTCTCACGACTGTACACCATACGAGCACAAAAAAGAAAATAGACATAGTGTAGTCATGTTACGTTTCCGATCATCATAATATGCATAGAAACGCCCAATCACTCCCTGGGAGCCCCCCGACCAACACCAGCGAACTGGGGTCGGAACTCGCCGGGTGCACCACCCTCCTTCTTGCGGTACTCCTCACGGTCGCCACGGGGTGCACGGTAAGCACCGTCTCCTCCTCCAGGGCGAACGGTAGCGGGACGCGGGGGACGAGCGGCCTTTTTGTGGGTGGCGGGGACGATCTCAGCGGGGAGGTGGAGCCTGAAGCGAAAGAAGGTCAGTAGAACGATTTAGGAATAAGGGAACTTGTCTCATACCACTCGCGGAGGTATTCAACGCCTTCAGGGGTAAGGACATAGTAGTACCATTGCCAAGAGAACTGGGTCTTCACGAAGCCCTTGGAGGTCAGGCTCTGCAGTGCCTTGATAACCTCGAGGTTGGGGACATCGAGCTCTTCGTGCTTCGGCGCATTGAAGTCTTTTTTGGCAACTAGGACGCCCTCTGTTGGAAAATATCCGACGTGTGAGGAGAAATGAGGTAGAAGCAATGGTACGCGACGCACCCTTGAAGAGGTTCTCATAGATGATGCGTCTGTTCTGCTTCGAGATGATCATGCTGGGCGAGGCGGGTTATCGAGTCGGAAGCTGCAACACAGCGTGAAAAAAGCGAATCAGAACCCATTTCCAACGTCCAAGGTGAAAACATACTGCGAAATTGATATCGCACTTGTGTCCGGCTATAAAAATGGGTATAATTCAGTAAATATCATCCAAAGGTCAACCAAGCCATCCAGCCTCTTCCAGTGCTCCAAATCCCGTGAAATAACCTGGCGTGGATTGTGGAAGACGCAGGAACAGCATTTTGAGTACTCACAGGGCGAATGTTGAGGATGGCCTTGCAGGGAGTCTCGACGTTGATGAGCGGGTCGACGAGGACGAAAGTTGCGCACGGTGGCTGAGCATTTGTCTATGTTTAAATTTCACGGCAAAGAAAGCTGAGGCAAACAAGGCGCGCCACAAATCTGATTGCAACACAGAACGAGCCTGAACGCTGTCGACAACCATCAGATCCAGCAAACTGCACAGTCCAACTTCAATTGAGTGCGTAAGTAAACCGTGAACCAGCCCGGTGACTACAATTCCGTGTTCTTCAATTCTCCGTGCTAGCATTATGTTTCTATAGCTTATAACTGAAGTTGTTTCTCTGCTTTTGATTGATGGGAGTCTTCTTTTTCAACTGTCATTTACTAGCATGATGGCGGTGAGCTGATACCAGTCGCGCTTCGTACAGTGCCCATTGCGATGCGTACCTACAGATATCTGACTCTGCTCCACTTTTTAGGCTGAAACCGTCGGCAAATCTGATACAAATGTATTTCGGTCGACTGATGATAATGCCAGCGTCGTGGCTCTCAAGTCACGGAGAACAAGTCTGCTTCAAGCTCGTACACGTATGTAAGCCGTCTGCAAGCGACGGATGCTACTCCGAATGACATAATTTCAAATACTGTACCATATCGGATGCAATTCTTGTGTGAGACGATTGAGAACATGCGTTGTTGCCCATAATCGCAGATATACACTGCATGGCCTAGGTCTATTTACTTACTTCACACAGCTCGAAAGCCGTTGGAAAACATAGAAAAAATGCTGAGTCGTGCGACTTGACAGATACCGTCGTAAAGCCATTTTTTATTAGTAAATTTATGACAACCATTACTTATCTGCAGGTTAATACTAGCATGGTTGAATTAAACTCTACACCGAGGAGTATTCTAAATTATAAATCGAGAAGCCAACGGGGTTCATTCCTTCGGCATGCTGGGGCGTATTATCACGCCTCCCTATTTGAGCCACCGCTCAATGGGTTGTTTTGATCCACTCAAACGTGCTAAGCACCTTGTGATATTTTTAGTTCATATGATAGTATGGAATAGCTAGCTAATTTTTATTACCACTATATATATGCGCTGTTCCATCAGAAAAAACCAAGATATCCGAAGACGAACAAACTTCTCCCCAGTCCGTGAGAGTTAAATATTATCGGTATTAACATTCCTTGCTGCCTACATATGATCGCAATCTTGTAAACAGATGCGCGCGCATTCATGATTATGGCTACAAGTCTTTTCGATGCTGTAAGACATTTTGCTCGGAGACATGGGCATCCTTCTTCACTGATTGGGATTAAATACGCCTATGTTCTGAGCGCTGATTTTGCTTTCGTTTACCTCTAGGGCCCGCATTACTAACTGATTCATAGCAAGCCTGGACGTGGGTTATCAGTGAATCGAGAATCATATTATTGCTGACATTTAGACTTCTCAGTACATACATACCTAGAAACCGCCGGCTATTATTGATTTTTCTTATGTGCATTACCACAAAGACTTTAACACACGTCGCATGCTATGCACCGGCGGATCGTGCTAGAAGCATGTGCACTACCTATCAAAATTTCTGGATGGGTTTCACTGACATGATATTTCTATGTTCGGGTTTCGGAGCCACTTGTGCTTTGTTTCTCTACTCCAATTGGGAAGTTATTTCCGGAATTTCCAGAAGATCTCCAAGTACAGTATCTATTAATCAGCCAGTGGTTACCATGTGCAATGTAGATTGTAAACCCATCGATGAATTTTCCACGCAATACGACAGAAAAGGAAACAGAAAACGTAGATGGGGAAGCATCATGCCGTAGTTCATGTGAATTGCAGTCTGTATAATACGAAACAAATGCCAAAAGATTACTGCAAACTAGCAACGGTTTGCGTAATCGTTAGTTGATACAATGAAATAAAAATTCAAAAAACTGTAGTTGAAGAGATATTTTTGAATCTAATTTAATCTTGCTACTTTAGTTCATCTTTCGTCGACGAAGTTTAACCGAACAAAGCGAACGTGTCGACTTCGGAATAAGCTGCCGAATTGGACCTTAGAGATCAGAGGTTGACTATATCTCAAGCTTCAAGCTCAGAACTGGTTCACGACGCGTAGGTGAAACTCGTATTTTTCGGGCGCTGAGAACATACGAAAATCGACGGACTTTTGTGTGGGTCTATCAAATCGAACGCCGCAAGTCGCATCCATCCGACATCGACTCGGAAGTCAGAGCATCATAAATCTTTTTGCTAACGGGGATAGAGTCAACGTTCAAAGCAGCAAAACAGTGAAGCAAAAATAGATCGTTGCCAGGAAATTTCAAGCTACGATAAACCATCGCATGCAGGTTCTTGATGTTCACGTACCGATGCTGAGTAAGGAGAGGCTTGGACTTCACTCGGTCCGGAATCGGGATCCAGTTGGGAGCCAGAGCAATCCAGTTCATCTCTTGACGATTATCGGTGCATGTGATGTACTCGAAGCTCCAAATGCAGCCAAACAACGTGCCTCTGTCCTTTCCCGCGTTCATCAACCCTCTGACCGAGTAATCACCTTTACTTCAATCCTGTATGGATGAGCCAAACAGCTATCTGTACCTGCAAACCAATTCTCTTCAGGTGGTGTAAATCGTAATAGGTGCTAATCCACTTAAACTACACATAACTTGTTACCCGAAAGTTGACTGCACCGCCGATGCCTAACCTCCATGCGATTCTGTCTCTGCGAGAAAAAAGAAGAGATAGATTTGATAAAATTTCATCATCTCCTTCAGTGAGCGATCTTATTATAGTAGCCACAGTAACTAGCGAGGAGGGGCGCTGGTATGTCCGTCTGCCAAATCCTCCCTACGCGGAACACTGACATACGACATCGTTTGAGAATCGAGATGCTTAAACGACCAATTGAGGAATCTTCTGTCTCGGCAAAATGTGAAGTCGCCAGAATTGCGAGCTATAGGATAACCTCGACCACGTTGTCAGGTTCCATCACCTGGTGGAAGTGCCTGTCATTCCCTGTCACCGCAAATCCTCGGGCGACGTCACAGTACCCATGCTTCCAAATATCAAAATTTGAGGTTCAGACGTTAACTATCCTATCATTGCGACTTTTTGGTTTTGATCAGGTAACGAGCAAGCATTTATCGTACCTCAGCTTCATAAGGAATAGTTGAACGGGCAGTGCAAGATTTTTAGCATACATACCGAGAGATCTGGCCAGAACCACAAGGTAAGTATCGTATCATTTTATGCGGAAGAAATGTGGAAACTTTTGACATATGATGAGAATCGAGGGAATAATTCTAGTTCGTTCCAAACTTGTAAGTTCACCATAGAGTTAATCCTCGCTGTGGGTGCTAAATTAAACATGGAGCATCATATAGATTTGACAAATCTCATCAATGCTAAATATTAATGTCCTCAATTTCTGTAGCACTTCTGCTCGACCTCGGGAAAGCGCGCTGAGCGGCTTTTGAGCGTCCGACAGTAATTCCGTATTTTGCTGTGGATCAGCGAACAATCCATTTTCACTTTGATTTCTATCAATATGAAGACCTAGTCGGGGCCTAGCCTTTACCTGGCAGGCATCCAATGATGCCTACCTATCCTCAACCATTGGGACATTAAGTAAGGCAGCCTCGTGTGCAGAAGCATATATGAAGGCTCACTGACTCTGTCGGCAACAGTATAAATCTATGAGGCCAGAATGACGTAGAAAACTGTCGAAGTGTTGATCAAAGCTGAAGACAGCAAGTGGTATGAACACTCACCCTATCATCAAGATCAGTCATATTTAGACACTGACAGGACTGTATGGTGTATGGTATGTGCCGAAGCCAGACGTCTTCGTGACCTTCCTCCTATCTGCCTTCCCTGGCAAGGTGGCTCCAGTACACAATGTTTGCGCGGTAAAAATAGTGCACGATCTCATCGTTCATTATAATTGGTTGAGCGCACAATGGAGAGATAGATATGATAGCAAATGTCATACAACACCAGGGTCACTCGATCTAACTGGCTTCATATTCTGCAGGGTTATACATACAGTGATAAATTTAGAACGGGGGAGTTATCGCCCTATTTATTGCCGCGGTGGTTCCTTGAATCTCACATCGCAGCGGACATAGTTGTGGTACAGTTCGTCCGAGGTGACGAGGGTGTCCTCTCCATCCTTCGCCTTCGGATCCAGGAATGCTGTCAAGGGCTGTAGAAGGTAGCGGGTCAGTCTCCATATATCATAGTCAGAAGATACAAGGGCTCATACATCGTGAAATTCTAGAAACGCGGCAGCTATGGGCATGATTGAATCAGCATAATGAATAAATCAAATGACCATCTGGAGCAAGCTTACTTCCAGGACCGTAGGCATCGCCGTGCCCAGAAATGCCGGATCCTCCATGAATTTTCTTACGGGCACCATTTGTCGGGCTTGCAAGGCCATTGGAATAGAACATCACACCATGCTCTGTACGTCGGACACGGGATTAGTGATTAGCCACGCCCATGAGAAAAAAACATAAACAAACTAACGGTTAGAGTCGAAGACAAGCTTAAGGCCAGACTTCTCAGAGGAGAGCTCGACCACCGGTGCTGCTCGGGAGCCTCGGCCACCTTCTGCGTTTGACGGTCGCACCAAGTCTGCTAGGAGGTCCAGCTTCGGGCTAAATTCTGTCAGGAGAATACGGGTGGGTATGGTGGAGTAGGCGGCCTTTTCGAAAGTATAGTAATCATCTGACGATTACAACACATGAACGGGATATCTAAGGAAGGTATTTCGTTCTCCTTACCATAACCTTTCCCTGGGAATAGCTCCGAAATCTTCTTGGATGAGTGGGCGTGCGCAGGGACGTCCGAAACGGAGAGGAATGAGCCTGTGCCAAGGCTGTCGGCATCCAATTCTGCGATACAGTCGGCCTGGTGATGTATTATTAGGTGAGTTCATCTCTGCATAAACTCAATGCAGACCTTGATAGTCAGTGTATGCTCTTTCACCGACAACGAGTTAGCATCATCCTTCAAGCTCGCGTCAAGATTAAAGCCCCAGTGCTAGTCCGGAAACCTATCAATTGAACAAATCGATACAAATAGCGTGATTGCACACCTGGGTTAGATTTACAGGCGTTACTGCTTTCTTCACACCTTCATCTAGCTTGGCACGGTACACCAATACAACACTACCCAAGTCATAATGCGCACTTTCAGCAACCTCTCCAGGAGCAAGATACGTCCTTTCTTGCTCTTTGGGAGCGACAAGCGCGACAAGAGCTTCTACAATAAGACGACCGGGAAACCCTTGATCCCCATCTTCGGAAATAAGACGGAAGACAGCATAGGACGATTCCTTTGATGGTGCGAGGTGCGAGAGCTCTATGGAAGTAAAGAGCGCAGGTGGCGTGTCTGGGGTAAGGTAGTTCCAAACGACAGCGTCAAATCCTACTGGTCCTCCATGCAGAGAAACACGAGGATTTTCTGAAGAGGATTCAGCATACTAAGTTACTCATGTATGGTGAAGTAAAGGAATACCATTTGCTAAAGTCGTCAACTGACTGTTGATACCCTTCCTCTCAAGATTGTGGGTTCCCACCGGAATGCGGTTCGCATAACGCCCAACAACAGTATTCGTGTACTTCTGGGTGACATGATCTTCAGGGTTTTCCGGGCCAATGACGATATCATGCGTCTGTCACAGGAGTTAAGAGAAAATCATGGCTCATAAAGATAGCTGGGCATTACACGACCATCGGCTTGAACGAAGAGCCTGTGAATAGTCAAGCCATAAGGTAGGACCTGTCCGTAAGATACAGCAGTGCGTCATCAATATTCTTCCAAATAAGGTCGGTCTGTGCAATAACCAACCTCGAGAGCCAGGGACGGCGTAAAGGTAGGCAGCGTTAAGAATACGGGTTTGAATTCAGCCATCGCTCAAGCCTTCCTGGGGTTCGCGGTAGGATGTGGCACGAGAAGAAAGGTGGGGAGTAAGGACGATTGTTCATCGATTTCTGTATGGCACGGTGGCAGAACTACGGTGGCTTGGGAGAACACTTGACCATGACGGCTCGGTCCGACAACATTCTGACGTAATTGACTATCCGATGAATAGCCGGTTTCCATACGGGGCGATGGGTGCGTGACGGACCGAGAACATCACTTCGAACATAACCACTGTGACCATGTCATCCTCCGTCCCTCAGACAAGATACGCCTAGATCATAGTCTATTACGAAGACACCAGATTTAATTCCGAGCTTGTTTCTGTCTGCACGATATTCAAGATATTCGAACCAGAATTGACGACAAATAATCCCTTCCATTCTTCTGGAGGGCTCTCATCTGCATTTGGCGAGTTACGCCTTCAGAAATCTATAAGTCCAAGGTCAGTGTGCGACGATTTTATCCAGAAATGGGATTTCAGGCATAATCTGGCACTTTATCATAGTAAGGATGTTGAAAATACGGATTAAACGAACACGAGGCAGTTTCTTCAGCAACATGCGTGGCACTGTTTCGGCGTCCTATGTCAGCCTGCGTCGTTGGCGAAATTTAACGGAGACTTAAGGGCTGAAGAACCCATCATTCCAGGACAATTTGAAGGCTATACCCATCTTATGCTTTCACAACGCAAGGAGACATTTATAAGTAAGGGTGACTTTAAATCTGCGGAACATGACAATTGGGGAGTGGTTAAACTGAGTGAGTCAAAGACAGATGGTTGAGCTAAAAACAAGATGGTTGCGGAGTCTGGTAGATGTTGTTACTTTCTTCATGCCTCTCAAAAGTATGCTGATTCCCCTTTAGAACTTCGCAAAAATCCGGGATCAAAAAGTTTGGTGATACATGCCTCTGTGCTGTTCACATGATGGTATCTGAGGCAGATGCACTGTGACTACAAACACGAAATATTACACATTAATGTGCTATTCCTCGCGGCAGTCAGCAAATACCTGTGACGTTCCGAGCGGCCCGAACCGGCACATTGACTGGCACTTCGAGGTGAGGAAGACGTGTGTAATGCCGTGGTTCCTGTCATACAAATGATTGGCAGTGATTTCTATGCCGAGTCGATTGGCTATTAGTGGTCTACGGAAAACTCCGTCCTGAGACTAAAGAAAAACCTGCTTGAAGTACGTCACATAGTTTACAGACTTCGGGCGGCAATATCGTCGTTAAACCGTTCATTTCTACTGAGCTGCTCGCGTTTATTCCTCAGGCTCTTATTCCGTGCGATAAAAACTATACACCGGGATCTCGGAGGTGATATTGATTTTTCCTACCAATTAACGACTTCATCGTACACCAAATAACCGAATAACGAGTAGGAAGGTGTGTCGACACTATTTCAATCTTGTGGTATGGGACAGAAGCACTGACCTGTGCTATTAGGCACAGCGCCACCCTAAAACTCCTAACTCGACAACTGGGGCAGTAAATTGGGCGTTAGGACGCATTTTATGGGATGACGCTGAGTTTGAACGAATTCACTCTTTAATGAAGAAATACCTTCAAGCCGAAAATGATGACAATAGTGCTTAGCGAACCAGTCCAAATGACGATATGTCTTATTCTTTCGGCAATTATCTCCTCAACCGAACTCCGGACTTTTAGACACAACAGGCTGCGAAATATTACGAGAGGTGATGTTGACAGCGACTTTGATCCCACCAAATTTAAAGGATCAGGGCGGACAACACGACGTCGGCAGGATAGTTAGCCCCATCTTAATATAGATAGGCTTTGGCTGTACTGATCCTCCGCAACGGCCATAGGTTTCACTTTTCTGCTTGCAAATGCCACCGTCACACCTGTCCGAGTGGAGGTTCGAGGGAGACGGAGCCGTACTGGCAGTTCGACATTGGAGCACCGTTGGAAAGTCAACGGAAGTACCAGCAAATTGCATCATGCAGTGCACCAATCTCATCTCTATATCGTACCTCACTTATCTCACTTAATAATACCTCGTAAGCGGGACCAGGGTTGCGACAATGGACTTCACAAACCACCTCTTCATTGTTTGGTCCAGAGGAGAATACCAATCACTGTCCATTGTCCTTCTTGAACTTTGTGGCGTCGGTCTGGCGCCGCTAAGCATTTGCCGGTCGACTCCTTCGCATGCCCCGCGGACTCCTTGTTAATGTGTTTGCGAAGCATCGCGCACTTAGAATTATCCGCCGCGATACCCATCCCCATGCTTGACCAAGTTCGTCCAATCATATACATCTCAGCCACGACCACCTTCGAACTTATTCGGCATCAGGTCTCCGACGTTCCCGGGAGGATCGTTTCTATTCTTTGTTTCCTATCAAGATGGCGTGTTCGTGTTCAACTCAAGCCTTGCCTTTACCTATTGCGGCAAAGTCTCATCGTACATTCGAGAATATCTGCTTATACATAGTATCCCCCACCTTTCCGTTCAACCCGATTGTAGGGCTATATTTAGACCATAGTTACTGAGATATCATGGTGTTACATACGTCCAAGTTGCATGTGGCGGCTTCTGGTTGTTCCAAGATTTGCGGCGGGCTTTTGAAACATCTGAACTGTAATAAGTCGACATGACCGCAACGCATTGCTTTGGACAGTGATATCAAATATTACTACTCACATGCTATAGAATACCGAATCAGAAATTAAGACATTGTTATTGTTAAAGCATCTTTATTGCGGAGATGTGTCGATGACGTACATCGCTTTATCTATGAAAAAACACTGCTCCAGGTCCGTTCAGTGTCGTTATACTTGTTGGTGTTCCGGAATGACAGGCTCCACCGTTCCTTTTTTTTTTTTTTTTTTTTTTTTGCAATCTGCATTTCTGAGCGTACGTCGTCGATATGTCCTCCTAACACCACAGAACATGAACTCATGACATGCCTGGGCCTTGGACTTATCTCATTTCGACATCGGTAATATTATACCTCGGAGCCTCGTACCTATAATGTATGATATGGAATCTATAAGGCTTGATCTATACGCTTCTGACGATCAATGTTTCAATTTGGATTGTGCGACTAAAGAAGTACTCGCGTGATGTGCACAACGTGTGCAAGTTGCAGTGACAGTCTGAGTTGAACAGCAAACCTCATGATGCGTACTAATGATGATCTGATCGTCACTGCTTAACGGATTGTTCTACGAAAGCCATATTTGGAGTCTATGCGGGAATTTTGGAGAACGATTCATATGGATTTTGAACATTTAACAACGTATGAGACAGTGCTACTATTACACGCAATTTTACATAGATTCGAAAAATAAACTCTATCATAATTATCGAGGGACTTGTACAATGGCTCCAGTCTCTATTCTATGCAGTTGATTTCGATATACACGATGTAGAAGCAACGTCCAAGAAGCGCATGTGAATAACCCCGCACTTCATCAAAACATGAACTAAAGAAAGTGATAAGTATCAGCCATCCATACCATCTAACGATTATTAATACTTACAGGATAATTATCAGACGTCTCCACCTTGAACGGTGCGAAGTTCTTTGAGTCAGCTGGGTGGTTCGAGCTTTCCCAGGCCATATTCAAAATGGGATCAACCTGAGAAGGCAGTGGATTGTACGACGAGAAATGGTTCGCCGTATCGTTGGGACCATATGAAGGCTGTGTCGGATATTGAGAATATGAGCGATACATATCTTGAGATGGGGCGGAATAAGCATCGGAATGGTCGTTCATGAATAATTTGCTATTCATGTTTTCATTCGGGAAATGATCCGGGTAGATGATATGTGATTCATCTTGGAAGGCGGACAATGTCTGATTCATGGTTAGCTCGAATGTATTGAAAGAATCTGGTGCATTTCGTGACTGATGACCCAAGGGCATAGATAGAGTGCCGTCAAAGCCATGATGCGGAGAAGGGAAGGAGTGAATATCATCAGTTGTGACTGATGATGACGTTGGCCATCCTGAGAGGCTTCTGAAGGCATAAGCTGACTCCATTGCTGACGGGAAGGGGTGCTGTGCCATGCCTGGAAGTGGAATGGGCGGGGTCGACGGTGATGCACTGGAAGAGGAAGATGAAGACGAGATACTGCCGGATTTGCAGTCCATAAGGTAGGAACTCTCTTCAGATTGTCTCCTAATACGTGTGCTACCGCGAGCACTGTCCGCGCTGAATCGCGTAATGCTGTTATATCTGCAGGGTATCTCAATTAAAAGGAGTTGTGTGTAAAATATAGAAACGGCATACCTGTTCTTTGCAGACAATCCGGTACGACCTGGGAAGTAGGTCTTCACAATCTTTGTCCAGACTTTGCCGTGCTCGTTAACGGCTTGTAGAAGTAGCTCATCCTACATTGGATATGGTGAGAAAGAAAATCCGTGATATCGTCAAATATTCGACATACTGCTTCTGGAGTCCAAGTAGTCCGATCAATAGCAGGGTTCAGTGTATCTGTCCAACGTTTTGCGCATTCTGGATACCAATAAGGAGTTAGAATGGAAGTTCCTGCAAGGGTCGATATGACTTACGATCGCTATTTCTCGTCTGCACCACGGAGGCGACCAATGACCACCTGACGCAGGAATATCAAGGGTCAGTTATCTATGTAAGTTCAACCGTCGAGGAGATGCTCCTACCTTGTTCCATATCGCTCAATTCCCTTGACCAACTTTTCATCTTCATCGGGGGACCAGCCTCCTTTGACGACGTCGGAGGCCATCTTCGCAAACCATCGTTTGCGACAATCCTTGTTAGTCCTGTCAGGAACATGCTTGGCAATTGCATGCCATTTTGAAGGGTTTGGGTTCTCAGGATCCTCTACGACACCCTCATTAGCAGACATTCAACATGATTGGAAGAACTTTGCTCGACTCACCTCGCTGCACGGCTGCACGGAGGAGCTCATCTTCTTTGGCAGTCCAGGATCGACGTTCTCTGCAGAGCATTTGTTTCGCGGGAGGGATGTTGTGAAGTAGGATGCGAGAGAAGAAGGCGACTAACGCTTTAAGAATCCAACGTTGGCATGATGCGCCTAATCTTTATTCTAAAGGAGTTGTCCAAATCAGTACGGAAATGGGGGTGGACTATAGCATTCTCACAGCCAACCAGGGGAGATCGGGATCAATTCTGCTGCGACCTTCTGAGATGAGATTAGGAACCAAGATCAAGTTTCGCGTGCTGCCTACGAGCGATGTCCGATGCCTGCCGTCAGGCCGTCAGATACCCACTTTTGTAGATAGGCAATTGTCACATCCGACCCTGATGGTGTGCAGCCTGACCATTTGAGAAAATAGTAGATTCTGAGAGTCGGTACTTTGACGCGGTATCATGGGCGGAACAGTAGGCGCTGTGACTTACTTGGACAATGTCCTATCAACGCTTCCACTTTCACTGCCACGTTAAGTTGATATACATCCAAACCGCGGCTCATAATACATTAAGGAAAGGAGACTGCATTCATGATATTCCTTTATCCAAGGGATTCTCGGGCCAGTAAAGCTCCAAGAAGTCGAGGATCTGAATGGGAGAAAGTCGGTTGAACGTGGTGATGCACATAGATAGTATTAGAGCCAAGGAGATTACTGTAGCAAATCTTCGATCTTTTCTCCGCGCCGGTATCTCCCTTTACCTTTTTGAGGTGCTTAGGTCCTCGGATCTATAAATAGTTGTTTGGCGCAGCTCTTTGCTGTGTTTATACGTGATTACAATCGCTCGGGTTGGCGATTCGCAAATGCGACCGAGCTTGGTATGAATCAGTCAAGCCGTTTGGTTCGCTAGGCTGGCTCATTTCATGACTCCCTTCTTAGTGGACTGCGTGAGGCGTCTATAATAATAATTATCCTCGATACTCATTCCGATTCGTGAACCGCGGAGGATGACTTGCATCTCATTAACGACATCGGCATCGCTTCATTTTATCCTCCAACGGCGCATGGTGAATTGTAATTAGTGGTGAACATCGCTGCGTGGAATTTAATAGTATATATTGGGACATGGAACGCTATCAAGCTGTTTGAAAAAGAAGTGCTGAGTGATATGGGAGCTACCCTTCGAAGAAGTTTTAAATCAAATTTGACAGTGTGGATGAAAGCATTATGTGGAAATCAGATACCTCTTATAAACGTCCTGATTAGACCGTAATGGCGATCAGGTCGCTGTGATGCACATATTCATCCAGTCTTCAATTAAGCTTAGACCGCGCGGGTAAGTTTGAGCGAGAAGACACCGCAGTTATGAAATGCTGAGAAAAGGAATGGATTTACGCCATAGCAATGTTTAGCGTTTATTACTGCCGTAGTGTCAAATACAATTTGAAAAGTATTTGGATGAGCAAGATATTCGCGTGTTCATCCTGTATGGCTTGATAACTTCAACAGTTTTTCAGTAATACAGAATCATTTTTTCCCAACTCCTTGAGAATTCGAAAACAGCAGCAATTATAGACCCATATTTATGAAGTGAAAGCCTTTTGGTGCGTCAGTTTCAGAGCAGATCACGCTGACCACGCAAGAGCGGATGGAGGGAATGATCCTGTCAAGTGAATCGATTCCGTGCAAATTTCCTGCCTCCGATCCATGTGTAGAGTTTCTGTAGCTCAGATACATAGTCCAGGTGACATCCATGGGAAAGGAATTCATTGACACCTCGCCCAGGAACATCCATATGTCGTGTGCGTTCCGTATTAACTACTTCCTAGAAGATCATTGCTGAAATGGATTTTCAATAAAGCTTTGAATGAAAAGGAGATCCCTGCGTGGTATCGCGCCGTTGGCGGGTAGAGGACCCTCGCCTTGTCTTCAGCTAAGACATGACTAGGCACTACATCTGACATTCCTGAAGCGGAACTTGGAAAGTAGGAAGTGAGCTTGATGGCCGCCAAAAAAATATCTTGTTACATTTGTAGCCGCTATATCATGATGATCATCGTTTCTTCATAGAGAAATGCCATACTATTATACGCTGGTGTGGATCTAAGAAAAAGGGAAGATGTGTCTTCAATAATACCTGCAAGACGTGGCGATGAAACTTGAATAGATACTACTTGGACTGCTCTAGCCCACCTACATATCTGGAATTGTACACTTATTCCGACCAAAGGTGTAAATAATTGGTCTGTACTAAGTCCGAGAAATCTAAGGCCACTCTCGCCCTCTAAGAGACTGAAGGTAGGTTTCGAAATAACTAGCATTACCAGATTGGCTTTGTCAGTCTGGGCAAGTCATTAATAAAGGGTCTTGTGGATCACACTGAGATGTGGCCGACAAGGACTCTGACAGAAATGGAGTGAGAAACCAGCGTTGATTTAACCCTGAAGGAAGCTTCTTGATGCCAGGACGAGGCCGTATGGATGATATTGGAAAGGTACAACGCATGAACTTGTTTCGCGTGGTGTTCTGAAGCTTGAGAACGGGAGGAACAAACTAAGTGTTATCAGAAATGTGGCAGATGATGAGTCTGGGAGATAAACTTCAGCTCAGTAGGTCCCATGGGATTCCTATCATCATTAGAAAAAGACGGAAATTACTCACGGCGTTGAGGGTGGGGATGTAGACAAATTTCTAACGATGGATCGACACAGTGCGCATCATAGTAATTTCATAATCCAATACTTACCTGGAATACTTGGTATACGTCAGTCAGATGTGGAAGATCAAACGGTCGTCGGAGTTGTCATTACTGGGCGTGAGGTCGAAGATGATCGTGACGCTAAGCGAGCATCGTTATCCAGAGGACTCCCCACGGTGAGCATACATCGGCATCAAAACTACGCTTATTCTTCCCTCTGCGTCCCTAGATTTCAGAGATATAGATTATGGGTATATCAGTGAGAATAATCATCGGAGCGAGCGCCACCACACCCTCGTCGAAGCGTCGGGTCTTGGCTCAGATGATTGGAAGGCAGCCACCGATCATGCATCCAGCAGTGCATATGTACCCGATTTTCATTTGCGGCCACCAGTCCCTGCAACGACTTGTGGAGAATAAGTAACTAGCTCGAATTTCATATCCAGCCGAAGACTGAGTATGAGATTCTGGGCTTGCGTTAGCTTTCTCCCGGGGGTCATTGTACGGGGCAAATCTTCACCTGTGATATATCAGGGTCGTAAATCCATCGTCACTAGCAGTGGATATTGAGATGCCGTACATGCGCCCTGCTAGCACGATTCCAAACATATAGAATGAAACTTTGGGAGCAGCAAAGAGATATGCCACAACCTCGAAGTAATACCCGGCCTGAGGTAAACGAACGAGTCGTCTGAAGGTCGTACAGTATAGGATCGTAGTGGGGAGTTGTGGCGAAAGATTGTGATCTAAACCTATGCAAACAGTTCTTTGCCGAATTGAAGGCCATGCTCGGTGCCTTTGCCAAATGGAACCAAACGGCCATAGCGCACCTGCGTGTCTTCGACTCGTTAAAGTCACCTATGGCTGCGATAACTTTGGTACGCATGAGAATAATATGTGTCTGTAACCATCAAAAATTGAAGCATAGAGCAAGTGAAGCGACGACTAAGTACTAGGAACGATACTATCTCAAAGTCAAAGCGATAGCCACTGGTCTAAATTTGCCCATAGTTTCTCTCTCTCTCGATCCCACGAGCTCCTTCTCAGTCGAAAGCAATCAAGGCAATATCCTTGTTCATTGACCCATGGTAAAGCGCAGAGAGCATCCAGTCCACAGATGGGGTCGTATAGAAATCGAGTTAAAAGACTAGACGGTTCTGGTGGTATTTTCTCGCCACTTCGTTTTGCATCCTGTTTCTGCTTGGGACATTCGACAGATAAGCTCTGAAATGATGCGGCAGCCGCGATCCAAGCTGCAACCAGCTTCTCTCGTGCCAATATCAGCATCTGTAAATCGCCTACCGACATTGAAAACTCAGCAACGGGCGGGTCATCGGAAATAGGTTTCGTAATGGCATGCCCAGGAGCTGGTTCAGTTCCTGCCTGGTCCGAGGAGGCGAAGTTGCTCGATCGGAGGACTTCGTAAAACGCGCGCTTCAGTATTGATGGTACGTTATACTTGCGTCCAAGAATAATCACTTCAATCGGGGCAGGTAGAGTTTTAGTGGTGATATCATTGAGATCGCTCGATCACATGCTCTCGAGACGCTGGACGGCCCAATAGCGGAATTTGGTGAACGACAACTGCGAAGCGGCACGTAGGATGCCAGCGATGACAGGGAATGGAGGGGGACAGAGATGGTAGGTGCTACAATGTGTAGTTAGTTCGTGAATACGGTAATCCTACAGGTGGAGAAACTTACATCGCTTCATCGAGAGCAACGAGAAGATGTTCAAAATCCATAGCATTAAGATTTTCGACATAATACCCTCAAGAATATCGTTCTTTTCTTGCTGCTTGAGCGCGAATAAGCGAGTCAGTTGTTCCGAGTGTTGTTCTAATCTCGAAAGATGCAACTTGAAAAGGATTCCTCCGACTTGAAAGATAACGTTCCCCTTTGGGAGCCAAAAACGTTCATAGCGCACATATTTTAAGACTTTGGGGCGCTTGGATCCGGGTGTCGTATCAGCAGCTCTGTTGGAAGGAATGCAGCCGTCCTCATCTAGTTCCAGCTTCCGCTTAGAGGAGCCAGGTAAGGAGCGCGAACTGTTTGGTGGAGTAGAAGCCTCTTGGTTCGTCAAATGAATCGCTTTGGGCTTTGCGCCGGTGGGAACTGGGGACACTGTCGATTTGCGACTGCCAGTGCTAGAGCCCGCGGTGTTTGACACGGTGTGGGAGTGCCCGGAGTCGCCGTCGCGTATGCCGGCAGGGACGTCGCATATGGGACGCGGCGGTGATGACTTTGTCCTCTGTTTTTGTACCGGTTGCACAGACGTATTCGCCGAGGAGGAAGAGTGTTTCTCCAGTGGGGCAGTCTTTACGCGCGCTTTCGAGGTAATATTTGATTTACTATCAGAAGCATTAGACGAGGAGCTGTCAGATGAGCTTGAAGAGTTATGTCGGCGTTTGGCTTCAAACGCCTTGTGCCTATGGGAAAGGCTTTTTGAACCTCTAGGAATGACTTCTGAGTCTGAAGAGCTGTCTGAGGAGCTATACTTCATCTTCTAGGGAGATGGAGCGCTTATATTACTTAGGTATTTGAATAGAATAAAATGTCGATGTCGGTGATGGGAAGCTGAACGTTCTTGACAGAGCTTGCACTGGGTTTGTTTGATGGCCTTGTCGTGATGAGCTAATGCTGATGATATTTGCTGACTCAGTGTGTGACATTTGAAATACAAGCTCTCCACCCGCACCTTCGTCGCGGGCTCGCTGCGCTCCCTCGACCGCTCCTACGGCGCTGGGTCTCAAGCTTGTTGGGGGCTGCCGCCCCCAAACCCCCGCCTGCATCCTAGTGCGTCGGCTTCGCCTCCGCGACCCGTTCGAGGCAGCTGCGCTGCCACCGATTACCTAATATGTGTCAGCATTAGTCATCGGGCTCTCATTATTTGAAAAAATAAAAATATGACCGTGATAGAGCTCATTATCTAATCTTGCGATGGACGCTTTGGCGAGGATCACATGACGCAAAATTATTTACTGACTCGATCATATCTGCTATCGCGGCTAAACAAAGATTACATAAACCGAACGTTCATCTCAGGTATCTTTCAATCCACTCATATAAATCTTTCTACCTTGAAACGAAACCTATACTTACAAAATACCTTTGGAATACCCCCTACTTCTAGTCTAAAATGGCCGAGATACACGACCAGTTCGATACAATCCTCATCTTGGATTTCGGATCACAGGTATGTCATATTCATGATATGTCTTTTTTGGAAGATCGCTTAAATTATTGGATTCAGTATAGTCACCTCATCACCCGGAGAAGTCGAGAACATAGCGTCTATGCAGAGCTAATGCCATGCACCACTAAAATTAAGAACATCAATTTCAAGCCCAAAGGTTTTTAAATGACCTATCGCCTCGATCGCAGTTCTGAACAAACCCGTGTTCTTTTTCAGGCATCATCCTCTCTGGCTCGCCATACTCAGTTTACGACAAAGATTCTCCTCACGTTGATCCTGCTGTATTCGAGCTCGGTGTCCCCATACTCGGTATCTGTTACGGGTTGCAGGTGAGTAGCCTTATTGATACGATTGTCTCATCATCCTTGACACTGCAGACAGGAAATCGCATGGAATCTAGGAGGAAATGTCACTAAGTGTGATCATCGTGAATACGGCTTCGCTGAAGTTCAGATCAACAAGCTCGGGGACGGTAGCTCTGTTGATGCGCTGTTCGAGGGTCTAGGCGATGAGATGCAGGTAAGTATGTGCGCCTTCTTTTGTTCATTGATCTCACGAGCAGTGTGTAGGTGTGGATGTCCCATGGCGATCAGCTCTCAGCTCCGCCTCCAGACTTCCATGTTATTGGACACACGAAGACCGCACCATACGCTGCTCTCGCGCACAATACCAAACCCCTCTACGGAATCCAGTTCCATCCCGAAGTGACCCATTCCTTAAAAGGAAAGGAGGTTATCGGTCGGTTCATTCTGAATATCTGCAAATGCAAGCAGAGCTGGACGATGGTACAGATCTATCTATTTTACTCTCCGCTAAGGATAGCATTAATAATGATCCCTCGATATAGGAAGAATTCATTGGGAAAGAGATTGCCCGTATTCGGGAAATATGCGGACCCAAAGGACGTGTTATTGGCGCCGTCAGTGGAGGCGTTGACAGTACCGTCGCAGCGAAGTTGATGCATGAGGCTATCGGGGACAGGTATGTCTCAGATTATTATCATGCGGCGAGAGGAATGCATTTACACTTCATTTAGGTTCCACGCAATTATGGTCGACAACGGCGTGCTTCGCCTGAACGAAGCACAGCAAGTGAACGAGATGTTGAACAAGGATCTTGGTGTCAACCTCACCGTCGTTGACGCGTCATCCCTGTTCCTGTCGCGCCTCGAAGGTGTCGAAGATCCCGAACAGAAGCGTAAGATCATTGGCAACACGTTCATCAACGTGTTCGAAGAGGAGGCTGCCAAGATCGAGGCGACTGCGGATGAAGAGGAGCGCCAGGGTGCCGCTGCGAAAGGACGCGTCGAGTGGCTTCTTCAAGGAACTCTCTACCCCGACGTTATAGAGAGCATCAGCTTCAAAGG
This sequence comes from Nidula niveotomentosa, assembly GCA_036937135.1. NCBI lineage: Eukaryota > Fungi > Basidiomycota > Agaricomycetes > Agaricales > Nidulariaceae > Nidula > Nidula niveotomentosa. Next base: position 64,245 of record JASFDE010000046.1, read on the forward strand.
CCCGAGCGCGACCATCAAGACGCATCACAACGTCGGTGGCCTTCTCAAGGACATGAAGCTCAAGCTGATCGAGCCCCTTCGGGAATTATTCAAAGGCAAGTCGAGCCACGTTGCGCCGCAGAATACTCTTTCTAACTTTACGACGCGGTTGCTTTTCCTTTTCTAGACGAGGTGCGCGCGCTGGGGCGGCTCCTCTTGATACCCGCGCCGCTGGTACAGCGCCATCCCTTCCCTGGCCCCGGCCTCGCGATCCGCATCCTTGGTCCCGTCACGCGCGAACAGGTGAAAATCCTCCAGCAGGCAGACAGCATCTACATCGAGGAAATCCGCAAGGCAGGGCTGTATGACCAGATTGCGCAGGCGTTCGCCGTGCTGCTGCCTGTCAAGGCCGTGGGTGTCATGGGTGACCAGAGGACATATGAGCAGGTACGGACTGACTGGCCCTTTTCGCAATTGAATTACTGGTCTGGCATGAGTGGCTTATGTTTCACTTCGTCTTTTCCTCGTGACGACAGGTCATTGCACTCCGCGCGGTTCAGTCTGAGGACTTCATGACAGCGGACTGGTAAGCTTGTCATGATCATGTTGTTGTGGACTTGTGCGATGTTGACGTTTGGATATCCCAGGTATGTCTTCCCCGCTGAGGTTCTGCGACGAATCTCTTCTCGGATCACCAATGAGGTCTCTGGGATCAATCGTGTCACTTATGACATTTCGTCGAAACCGCCAGCAGTAAGTGCTTTTCGTGCTGTTCGTTGACTTGGAGACTCGCTAACGCTGGTGCTAGACCGTGGAATGGCTTTAAGGCTCATTGCTTGGATGCGTACTTTAGGGGTAGTCGGGTGGTAATGGGAGGGGTTCGCGACGTATTCAATCGTAGGACTAATCTCTCGGGTCCTGGAAAATAGACGTGATCATTCAATTGCGTAGGATGAACGTGCCGTGACTGCTGTCCATGTCTTCCAGAGACGCTTCTTTTGATGTTGCCAAGTCTAATATCCGCTTCATACCAATACGTAATATGAGGTAATAGGATACCAGGATGTCGAGTCGCCAGACTACATACGTTGAACCGCATGAGGTTGTAAGATTACCTTACATACGTACTATTCGGAGATGGTGTGAAATTATTTTCCCAGCATCTTTGCAGAATTCTCATAAACCTTAAAAAGTAAGATTGGCGAAACAGCGAACACGCCCTCATGCCCTTCCAGGTGAAGCGTCTCTGCTCACGAGGCTCGCGTTCTCTTGAAACCAGAGACCGAAATTATCACGGAGGCATGTTAGTATCTGAATTGTGATAGGCTGATAAGATGGCAGTAAGTGCAGATCCATCTAAAAGATAGGTCACCGTACTTCTCGGAAGATGATAGGAATCGAAGCATTTCCAATACGTTCAGTGGCAATAGTTTCATTTTTAAGCAGTTGTTAGAGAAACATTGACATGGATATAAGCTTTATGGCAGAGAGGCCGCTGAGTATTGTAGAATGCCAGCGCTGTATCGGCCGACAGAAAGCAGTGACCGAATAACCGGGCATCGGTCTATGAGTATGACCGTCTACGAGTTGGATTGTATATTGCGGTGAAGTACGACAGTCTGTTGCGGCCCGTGAAGTTTAACAGCAGGATGCCAATATAGCACTGTACGATGGACCTATATCAGAAACGGATGCAACGTTCATCACAGGACTGCAAAGCATAGAGTCTGAAAGCGTGCCGATTACTTTTATTGGGCGACTGTAATACTTGATCCGTTGATACTGGAGAAATGATCATGATCTGCAGAGAAAGGGCACTCATCCGTGCAATCAGTTTTCGTTAGGAAGGAAAGTCGTCACTTAAATATGAAGAACAGGTGGATGAATATCTCCAATTCGATCTCGGATTCATTGCCATCCATGAATTAGTGTTCGTGCTGCCCGGAAGACGACGGAAATGTTCTGCCACCAGATTGAAGATGAGTTGGAAAGGCTAGACCATGGCGGATGGATAAACGTTTGTATAAAACAGGCGGATATCAAGCTCACCAGTTCAGAAACTCGTCAACAATGACACGAGTAGTATAAATCGTACTGGACGAGTGATTTCAGCTGCTAGCAGACATTTCAGTGGTGTCTAAATTGAGATTTGCGCGACCTCAAATAGCTACTGACCTGAGATGCGAGCAGCAAGGAACTAAAACATGATTCCGCACCACACGTCGCTGTTGGTGCGGAATACTTTTGCATTCCGCTCGATTGTTTGACAGACTCCGGCATCGTATCTCTTCTGGGAAGCAGTCACCTTGATGAACCAACTCGATACACAAGTCGACGCTGGTTCAATGGACTGGCGGTTGTGTTATCATCCGGAAGATATATCTGAGGTTCTAAAGAAGAAGTTCAGATAAACAGGGCAGCAGGGTGTCGAAAGTTGAAAGAGATTTTCACATGAGCATCTTGCGTATCTGCGAGTAGGCTTGTTTAGGTTCCTCTGCGTATCAGTGCGTACTTCCCAGGAACTTCAAGGTCATATGAATACTTTCATTCCCGCATTTCCATGATAGAATTCACGAGAACTAAGGAAGGCTTGGGGACGAGAAGAGTGTTATTCTGCACGATATTTGATTCCCTCCTTGAGGCCTGTAGTGGCGGTGGCGGTGAGAAAGAAAGGGCGCTCGAGTCCGAAAATGGTAACTCCGAACAGTTCTACCTCACCTCCAACACGCACTCTACGTCTGCGCTAATTTCCCGCTGAAATGGGTCAGTAAAGCTTTCTATTACCTTCGTCGAGGATTTTATTCATCTTAGCGTATTATAGGTATCCCGAAGGTATGCTGGACCCCATAGTTGTTGGTTGAACTGATTGACGGAACCCCCTTCTCCAGTTCTTTCGCTATATCTCGTACGTTATTATCGCTTCGAACATCTACAAAGATCCTGAATTGCCTTAGGGAGCGTTATCCCTTGACTTCACAGTTAATTCAAGAAAATAAGATACCAGAATTTGGTGAGTGAACTTCTAGGTGCTGTGAATATGCGCTCACCGAATCATCTCTTGCCAGACAACTTGTATCTGGATTTCAATGGAATTATTCACAATTGTGGGTCTATCCTTCTTTTCCTTCTTCCTGACTCAAAAATTTCCATATCATAGGCTCCCATCCAAATGACGAGGATGCCCATTTTCGACTATCTGAGGAGCAAATATTCACTTCGATATTCGCATACGTGGACCATCTGTTTGGCAAGATCAAGCCAAAGAAGTTGTTTTTCATGGCGGTCGATGGTGTAGCTCCGCGGGCGAAGATGAACCAGCAACGCAGCAGACGTTTCAGAACGGCGAAGGAGGCGAAGGAAGTTCGCGAGAAAGCAGAAAGCAAGGGAGAGAAGCTGCCAGATGAGAAGGCTTTTGATAGCAATTGTATTACACCAGGTGAGTTACATCCTTCCTAATTATAATCTCTCTCTTGGTTAATCGCTCACTCCTGGTCGACAGGAACACCGTTCATGGTGCGCCTGTCTGACCAGCTGCGCTATTTTATCAACAAGAAGATCACGGAGGACTCGAATTGGAGAAACGTGCAAGTAGTATTATCGGGACATGAAGTCCCTGGAGAAGGAGAACACAAGATCATGGAGTACATCCGGCTGTCGCGCGCTCAGCCCGACTATAACCCCAACGTCCGGCACTGTCTTTACGGATTGGATGCCGACTTGATCATGTTAGGACTTTTGAGCCACGATCCGCATTTCTGTCTCCTGCGAGAGGAAGTGAAGTTTGGGCCGGCGTCAAGGAAGAAAGGTGGAACTAGGTATGCTTACAACATCTGGACCAACCGAGATCTGACTCGCCATGTCTACTCCTCTCGCTAGCTTGGAGTCGATCAATTTTTACCTACTGCATCTTTCGCTTATGCGCGAATACCTGGACCTGGAGTTCCACGAGATCGAGCCGGTCTTGCCCTTTGATTATAGTCTCGAGCGGGTCATCGACGACTTTATCCTTCTGGCTGTATTTGTAGGAAACGATTTCTTGCCCAATCTTCCCGATTTGCATATCCACGAGAATGGGTTGGAGAAGTTGTTCGATGTGTATAAGAAGGTATTACCGAGTTTAGGTGAGACACTACATGATTTTTCCGTGATTTTCTACGTGCAGGAACTAACGAACTGTTATATAGATGGATACATTAACGAGAACGGAGTGATTAACACGAAGCGGCTGCAGGTGATACTGGACGAGATGGCGCAGTGGGAGCAGGAAGTGTTCGAGAAGGAGTATGCTGATATCAACTGGTACAAAGGAAAGCAAGCGAAGCATGTGAAAGAGATGGAACTTGGAAGAAAGCGGTCTAAACTTGGTATGTACCTCATTTTATTGTCGCTTGATGCGTGCTTCGCTGATTCTGACCACCTGTCAGTGCTCACGCAAGGTCAGCGTGAGATCCTCGACAAGGTCAAAGCCTTCGTCATGGAGAACCGTAATACCATTTCCTCCGTGCATGCACACAGCACGATGCTATCGATGAAGAATCAATTCCCGGCGCGCGAACGCGTTTTTATCACGAAGCTCGCCCAGGATTTGCACCTGCACGTGCGATGGGATGAGTTCGACGAGGAAGACGAGAACTTGGTAACGTGGCGGTTCCCTGGAGGGCTCGAGGAGCCGTTCCCGGAGACGGAAAAGAAAGGCGAGGAAGGGGAGAAGGGGGAAAATGGAGAGGTGGTGGCGGATGAAGCCTGGGAAGACGTGGAAGAGGGAGAGGACGAAGAGAGTCGGGCAGCCGTGGACCGAGTTTTGAAGAAATATGAGAAGGCACCTGTGGAGGATCCGGATGCTGATGGAGATTTTGATGCTCGCTACGAGCGATCCGTGAAGGAGAAGATGGACGAGTGGAAGAGGGGATATTATCAAGTACGTTTTTATTCCTATTTTTACTCTCGCTTGCGTTGTTGATCTTGCCTTGAACAGGGGAAACTGGAAATATCTTATGACGATCCCCAGGAGATGGGCGATCTGATTTACAGATACGTGGAGGGATTGCAGTGGGTGATGCACTACTACTACAGTGGGGTCGCGTCTTGGGGCTGGTTCTACAACTATCATTATGCACCTCGTATCTCAGGTTTGTCTGGTGCTTCTTAGTGTTTTGTGCATACTAAAGAGCATAATCTTGTTAGACTTACGAGGCATCGATAAGATGTCATTCGACTTTGACCTTGGGCGGCCCTTTAAGCCATTCGAGCAGCTTATGGGTGTGCTGCCTGTGGCCAGTAAGGATCATATTCCACTGGCGTATCAGGTATATATTTCGTCCTTCCAATCATGAACATTTGGCTAACCTAACCTGCTCAGGATCTAATGTATGATCCAAACTCCCCTATCCTCGACTTCTATCCATTGGAGTTCGAGCTGGATCTCAATGGGAAGAAGCAAGATTGGGAGGCGATTGTAAAGATCCCCTTCATCGAGGAAGCTAGGCTGTTGAAGGCCATGGATGGTGTGTCATCTTTTGCTTTGCTTCATTTTTTATGGATTATGTGTTGATAAGGTTCTCTTGATAGCCCGAGAACATCGCTTGACGAAAGAAGAAGCTAATAGGAATTCGTGGGGCACGACCACGAAGTTCTCATTCAGCACCGGCGAGCCAACCGTTTATCCCTCATCGTTGCCGGGCTTCTTTCCTCCTTTATATCGGTGCACCTGCGTAATGGAGCCATTTGACCTCCCTACACTTGACGGCCTTCATCTCGTTCCTGGGCTCTGCGACGGCGTTTTCCTTGGCGCGGAGGCTCTTGCTGGATTCCCCTCGCTGAAAACGCTGCCTCACACCGCTGTTCTCGGCTTCCATGGTGTCAACGTCCATGGGTCGGAAAGTAGGAACAAATCGATGGTTGTGCACATTAAGAACCCCTATGAGGATAGTAAAACTGAAGATATTGCCAGGAATATGGTTGGCGAGCGTACGTTCTTTGGCTGGCCATTCTTACAGGAAGGGTTGGTTGTCGCCGTTTCGGACTCCCTATTCAAGTACGAGAAGATGTCAGTGGTACCCGGGACACCGCCGAAAGTTATTTCGAATCCTCATGCTCCTCAGGGCCTAGGTCACTGGAAGATGAAAGCCGAACGCATTGAACAGGTATACTCGAAACGGTGTGGAGTTATTACAGGCGATGTCGATATTCTGCTTCACGTTCGGCCGCTTAAAGGTGAGCATAAATGATTGAGGTACATATATAGCTCATTCTTTTTATTAGGTCTCAAGCGCCTGGAAAGTGGTGCTTTCGTTAAAGATTATGAGGGTCAGGAGAAAGAGGTTGAACAATCCGTGCAGATGTGCCTATCGGAGGTCGCTTCAGAAGACCCTCGGTTCTTGGAACGAGAAGCTCCGCCTCTTTCTGAGGAGTTCCCCGATGGGAGCAAGATCTTCTTTCTTGGAGAACATGCATACGGTGTTGCTGCGCAGGTTTCAGCTACTACCGAGACCGCGTTATCTGTTATCCTTGCAGTAAGCTGCTTTCTTCTGTCAGCGTTTATATATTGATGAAGGTCGGGCCCTCCAGTTTTTCCCTTCTGAAAAGGCAGAAAACGAAAAGTTTAAGGCAATTGTCGATAGTCGGAAGGCTGGTCGCTATTTCCCATCATTCAAGGCCGCAGAGATGGTCGGAGTCACGGGAAGAGCACTTTCGAAGATAACCTCGAGCTTTATGGTTATCACATCCGACAACCAGAAGACTAACCTCGGTCTGAGCCTCAAATTCGAAGCGAAAGCTTTGAAAGTTATTGATTATTCGCGTAAGGATGGTCGCCACTGGGAGTTCAGCGAGAAAGCTGTTGATCTGATTAGGGAATATAAGGTGCTTTTCTATGCGGGAACCTTTTGCCATAGATTGACAATCTGCGACTCTTAGGAAAAATTTCCGGATGTATTTCGCTTACTAGACCAGACCGGCGATGGTAGGTGTTAAATTATTTAAGCAATCAACTTTTACTTACGTTATCCTAGCTATGGCGAAAGCCTCTGAAGTCCTAGCGGGAGCTGATCCAGATGGGCGGGTGAAAGAGATCAAAGGTTGGCTCAAATCGAAGGGCGTCCGAGACTTCGATCCTGTCTCTCTCTTTTGTGATCAGTTAACCAAGGTAAAGTTTGCACTATGTTATTATTCACCATGTAACTAACGTCTATACACAAGGATACGGTTGGCGAAATCGAGAAACTTGCGGATGACTTCACAAAGAACAAATCATCTTCTGGAATCAAGAAGGCGATAGTCAAAGGCATCCCGCGCCAGGCCGTACTTAAACCCTCGCACGCTGTATATCGTCTGCAGAACCAGCACTTTGCTCTCGGCGATCGAGTGACGATGGTGCAAGACTCTGGAGGTGTGCCGCTTTCGGTGAAGGGTGTTGTAATTGGATTGAATGCGAAAACAATGGACGTGGTGTGGGATGTACCATTCATGTCTGGAGGAACATTGGGGGATCGGTTAGTAGCTTCTTCCGACCTTCTCCACACATCTAACGGTTGCTTTAGTTGTTCCCAATATCGAGGATCGACGGTGGAATTCAATACGTGCCTGAACTTATCCAACCCACAATTCGTGACTTCCACGAACCCCAAGGCACCACCGCCACCTCCAAACACTGTGCCTTTCAGGCCGAAGTTTGGGCCTCATCCAACTGTTCGACCAGTGCCCGGTCAGGCTCCCGCAGCTGGCTTCCGGCCTGCACCTGCTACCAAGTTAGTCCTTTTCTCATCCTACACACGAGCATTACTGACTTCTTTCTAGCCACGCAGGCCCTATTCACATCATGACCAATCCGAACCGGGGCGGGCGTGGCGCGCATGCAAATGGTCGTGGGGATGCTACAATTTCGGCTGTGCCGGCAGCTAATGGTGCACACGTGATACCTAATCCAGGAAGAGGGTTCGCGCGAGGCGGTCGAGGGTTTATTCCTGGATTCCGTGGCGGTCGCGGTTTCACGCCCGGCTTTGATCGCGGGCGAGGGGCTCCACGAGGAAGCTACCGCGGCAGAGGCAGGGGATCCTTTGCTGCGCCTATGCCGTCGTAAATTTAAGTACAGTCTATATGACTGCAACCGATGTCTTCATACAATTGAATACAGGAAGTATGGAGTCGCCGTCCGTATAATTTCAACAGCTAAGAGCACTTCGGGAGTGGGTCACTGCCGAATGTTGCAGTAACATCAAATTCGTTTCTCCTGGCAGTACGTACACATCTGACAGGAAGGCACGTCAACGGTCGGTTCTCAACCTCAAGCGCTCACGAAGACGTCTTTCATCGATTCCATTAACTATGTAGTCCTTATAGATGAATTATCCTCCCCACTTCACGTGTGAGTTATGCGTTATCACTTCGTTCGCATGAATGCTAATAGGACATGCAGCGATTACAGATAATTCTTTTTACTCTTGGAAGAGCTCGTTGGATGATTAACCTTGACTGCATGCCATTATGGTATATTTGAAGGTGCATAATGATAAGTATATCTTGGCGGTGGGAAGGTTGATTGACAGGTAATATGGAACTGTACTCGCGTTGGGTCCGGCAATATACCGGAAGCGGCCGAGTCGTGATCTTCCTAAAATTGAAATATTAGTCCGGTAGATTTGACCAGAGAGAGGAGTTTGATGAGTCAAGAAGGTGCCTTCAAATGCTGCAGAAACCTTATATGGTATGTCGGTATCGTTTGAAAAGTTCGTCCCTTCTTAATTGCCACAACTTTGTCTGTTCTTGATAGATAGCTGGAGCCCTTGACAGCTCTTTTAGTGTAGGTATTGAGTCGGGTGACGGGCTCTATCAAAGCTCCATCCCTATTCGTTTCCAGTGTTTCGTAGATGTATGAAAAGGTTTGAATGTCGCAGCGTTGCATGACAGGCCGCTGGAAGCCCCTTGCCCTCCTTTTACCTCCACTTCACCGCGAGAACTCAGCGCGTCCTCATCATGGATACTGGCTTCACCCCTCCTCGTCCTATTCGCACTCCCCCTCCAAACCCTGAAAGCACGTCTTCTCACAACCACTCGCCAACACATCGGCCCACGCTTCAAATACACACTCCGGATAATACCTATTCAGCTCAATCACCAGCTACGCGGCCTCCTGGTCCACATATATCTCCTTCCATCGAGAAGCTGGATGAAACGGATACAGTATCGGAGGACGCGCGCCGCGAGAGCAGCCATCGAGGGCTACTGGGTGGAATAGAACGTCTTTTGCCTGCGCTGCCGCACGCACGGGTTGCCGGAGAAAATAGCGGTGTAAGAAGATCTAGGACCATGGATACACATGTATCTGCGGGGCGAAAGTCGAATATTGATTGGATTGTTCCTGTGGATGACAAGGTGCGTAATTATGCTTATCTCTCCCATCACCGTATGCTAAACTTGAAACCAGCCTCCGCGTCGTATGGCTGTCGGAGAACGCCTGCAGCCAACTGTCGACACCGCAGAGCGCGAAAAGGCAAAATACGAAACGAGAGCAAAATTCACGGGATTGGCTTTGAATATTGCGATCGGATTGCAGGTGCTTCTAGGATCATTGACAACAGGACTATCCGCAGTTGCGGCGTCAGGTGGCAAATCGGTGGGTAAAAGTCTGCTTTACTTGACGGATATAGCTGAAGCTCCATATCTAAGACGGCTGTATCAACTACGATACTAGGTAAGCAGATATTCTATCCAAATTACTCGTTCTTGCGCTGAAGAGTTGGACGTGTCAGGTGCCCTTGCCACCCTCGTAGCTTCATACTTGGCTCGTGCTCGCGGATCCAATGAACCGGAACTCTCAATCACTCGCGTAAAGGATTTGGAACATTATCTTAGAGATTGCAGAGCCTTCCAAATGGACCATGGCCACGTTTTCACTGAAGAATTCGACGGAGAGTTGATTCGCCTAAGGGGAAGGTTCGAAGAACTTTTGGGGAATGCAAGCGGGTGAGCACAATGTCCGCTCAGCTTTGATTGATATAACTTACTTCGCCAACAGCGAGCGTAAGCTAGCGCCTCCTGTTTAGATGCAGAATTTCTCCCTACAGCTCGCCTCGTTATCAAGCAGCATTATCGCTGCAACAGGCTTAGTACCAACTCAGTACAATCATTTCGTACAATATTCTGCGTCTGACATCATCGACTTTTTTCATTAAGTTATTTCTCATAACATCCTTCGAACAGTTGTAACCGTGTTTGTATATGCGAGTACTTCATAAATACCATCCACCCACATTCGTTTGAATTCTGCACTGGTTGATTTCAATTTTTAAATCACATGGGTCAAGTACTTGTGATATGTTCATTATAATCCTCACGTATATACATAAAATTAGTGTACATCTCTGCAAATCCTTTATATCCCGATATCCGTGCCATAGCATTTAAGTATAATAATCTAGTAGAGCAATGGACGCGATCGATCACATGTATTCGATTAAATGACATGTGATATCGGATTCTGGAACTTCATTCGCTTCCGCTTTCGGTGACTTTCAATTGCTTCTTCTGAGACTCCCTTTCCTCATTCCTCCCAACACCAACACAACACAACCAATTGATCCAGAGATACGGCACAACTCCGAGGTCGACTTTGTATAATAATCTTGACCTTTGAGTTACAATCTGGTTTCCAATGGCGCATCAGTTATATCTGGTTTCTGATGTTTCTTTTTCGCATTTAATTTTTACAAGGATCTCCGAGGAAATGCTTTTGTCTTTATCCTTTCCATGATTCACTCTTCCCTGAATACTCATGTTCGCTATCATAAGCGACATACCGCATGACCATTAAATCAACCTGTATTCCACAACGTCCATCTATGATCTATCTGGCTTCGCACGCAATGACTGATGCATCCACGTAGCATCCGAGTAATGAACAGGTATATTTGTCACCTCGGTGATGAAAACTGTAATCAAGCAAGAGATGGAACGGTATTCAGAGGCAAAGATAACTTGAGTCAGATGAGTGCTTTCCTTGATTACATGACATGTTAATGAACAACTTCGTCAACCTGGCCTGCTACCTGCACTGACGATACAGCAGATAACTCGGCTCAGTGGAATCCGACTTGATAAGAACTTCATCTCATGATTGGATCTGCCCGTATATTTCTTCTTTTTCGACTGAATATCGCGACCTGGGATTGCTGGATAATTCTATTTGGCAGCCTAGGTGTAAGTGAGAAACCCCTCATCAAATTATTTTCATTATTTAGCAACCCGGGTTCTCCTCCTGTTGAACCACCGAGATATTTCCAGCCGTGGCCCACTGATCGTATCGTGAACTTGCATTATGCGCTCACCTTTCCCCCGCAGGATGGCAGGAACGTCAATGCGTAGAGAAACTCACAAAACTCAAAACCTTCGCGCTTGCCATTCTGACTCATTACTGGCGTCGATGAACTGACCGCCTGGCACACTGGACTCCCCACCTTTAGCGTGTACGGGAACCGCAAGGCTCCATCAGTCACACAACTCACGCACAGGTACGATGATTTGCCAGGCGGAGTTTAATGCTGCCGGTAGGATAAATACTACAGCGCGTCAGTTTATCAACTTACAGCGTTCAATTTAAGGATTTCGGGTTAAACATGTAGAAGCACTGAACTGTTGTTATCAGTATTTACCCTTGTGTTTTAGCTTGTCTATCGGGCTGGAATGATACGGACTCTCAATAAGTATACAGGCACTTCCAGGGAAAATGCAGTCCCTGGGAAGCTCCTGGGATTTTAAATTCTCTAAGTTCGCAATAAATTAAATTAAATAAACTTCTATATCTTTGAGCTAATGGTTCTAGAAGAATATTTTTCATCGAAAATCTGGCTCTCAATCTGCTAAGTGTGTGCTTGAAATTTCTAGAGCATGCTGGGCGTGAAAATGCTTGGTTTTCTAAATTGAATTTCTGACCAGAATAGGCATCTTGAGAGGAACCAATCGAACGACAGAGATAATCATATATTTCCTTAACGTTTACGAGTTTTTTTTTGTTGAAGCCAGGACTATTCGAAGTACTAGTAGAAGACATTAATTTGGGAGTGACATAGCTATTTACTTGTCAAATTTTTATTCAAAGATATGGCTTAGCCAGTATTTTGGGGTCGTTTAAAATATGCTACATGAAACGAATTATCTTTTTAGTTGCTATCTTCTGTCCAAAAAGCGAATTTACTAGTGTTTAAATTGACTCTTTCCCTTAGTTTTCGGCTTTCCATGGCCAATACCCTCTGACATCTCTCTAAAGTTATTTAATTTTGCAAATGGGTGGACTTAAAGTCATCATGTATCTTATAATAATCCTATAATTAAAGGCTAAAGGCCATAAGAACGTCAAGCAAGGTGCACTTGAGCAAGACAGTGAGCGTTTGAGGGGTTCATGAGAGCCAATTTGAGCTCCGACCGGCACATTCGCCTTTGTGTGACTGACTTAGATTGCATCAGAGCCTTGCGGTTCCCGGACACCGTAACCTTCCACAAGCTCTTCCTGCCCATTGATATTGTATGGCGGCGCAAGAATAGTGAGGGTGTCCGGAGCAGGAGATCGGTGCAGCCTGCAGGTGCCAATATCTCCGACATGTAGCTTGCAGGGATGCGTGTGAAGGCTTCCCCAGACCACTAGGGTCCGCTTTCAAACAGAAACCCTCTACATCCTTTCAAATGGTTGCTCGCTTAGGGGGGTTTCTGACTGAGACTGGGATTACTAAATAGAATTGTCCAGGATTACTGGTCCATTGATAATTTCTCCCAGAGGATTTAGTTTTATTATGTAATCTTTGACCGAGACTTACGTACTTAAAGACATTGATTTTGTATCATATACACTAAGCGTTTACCTCAACTTATTGTGGTGTCCTTGTATTTCCTGAGCTCGTGATCGCCCTTTCAACACTCGGCACAATTGCCATTAGTGGGTAACTTTTTTTATGGACCTTGGAGTTCGTTGGGACACTTGTTGGGTATATACTGGTGTATGGACGTGTTCTTTTTCGCTGCTACTACAAGCAAGAGACAACAACATGTAGCACAAGGAAAGTAAGGTTCTTTGAGGGCACATGCCTCGTCAATATTCTCGAACCATGTGCATTGTAAAAATACGGCTTATCTATGCAGCTCACTTGTATCGAGTTCGTCGATATATCAGCAGCGATCAATCTAACTTCCAGATTCCTCCCACCTTAAACGATGGCCTCCAGAACCCAAACCGATTTGCAGCTCTCCATATCGCTGCGCAACAGAGTTTGTGAAGTCTGGACGACACCCCTGACACAGATAGTATTGATATCAGCCATTTGCTTCTGTTGCCCAGGTGAGAAAATCCATGACTAGCATTGCGCTGTTAAAATTTACTTATATTCGACCTTACCAGGCATGTACAATGCGATTTCGGGTATAGGTGGCTCTGGCCAGTTGAACAGCACTGTTGCTGCGAATGCTACCGTGGCTTTATTAGCTGCCACTGCGGCATCTGCTTTAACGCTTGCACCGCCCATTTTCGATGTAAGACTCCTATGCTCTCGGACGTTGTCTGATGATCTATCTCTAACAGATATGTGAAATGTGCTACACATATAGATGCTGGGACCTCGCGCTTGCTTGCTAATAGGTGCGCTACATCCTCCGCCTATTTGGTTCCTTTTAATTCATGAAGCCAAGGTGGATGGTGCTATCCACTGTACTCCGGCGCCCTTCTATGCTACAATCATACGCACAACTCGGCCTTTGTTGTCGCTAGCGGAGCAATCCTAGGTATCGGTGCCTCGTTTCTGTGGGTATCTCAGGGCGCAGTTAAGTTCTTACCTTCTAATTCGAAATGAGAAGTATTCCTAATACTCAAATTCTGATGTTTTGTTTTAGATCATGGTATCATATCCACTTCCTGACCAGAAGGGTCGAGCTATCGCATTTTTCTGGGTAATTAAATAATAAAGCATCCGTGCGGACATGCAACTTCTCAACTCATGTTATTGGCTGCAATTAATAGGTTGTTTTTAACCTTGGAGGTGGCATTGGATCATTTATCTCCTTTGCGCTAAACTTCCATTCCAAAAGCGGGACTGTCACAGACGGAACTTGTAAGTCGAAACGTTCCTTCGCAAGTACCCCTCTCACGTCAAGATTCCATTTAGATGGAGCTTTCATGGCGATCATGCGTACGTATCATTTTAAAAGATACATTTTTTCCACACAGCATTACTTAAGCCAGGCTTTCATAGTCGTTGGCTGGTTGCTCAGCTCCTTTGTTTCTCCTCCTCATACAGTAATTCGTCAAGACGGATCAGCTGCTGGACCTCCACTCTCTGGTGTACAAGGCGGCTTATTTGCTTCTATCCGACGTGAATTCCGTAATTTAGCCAATTCTCTACGCAACTGGAAGATCTTACTTCTAATTCCGGCGTTCTTCTGCGCAAACTTTTTCTATTCTTACCAGCAGAATTCAGTTAATGGTATTCTGGTTCTGCTGTTTAAATGTATGCAGCCCTCATGAAACGGATTAGGTGCCACATTCACTCTACGTACTCGTTCTCTTAATGGGGCCATGTATTGGATTGCACAAATGGTAGGAATCTGCTGGTATTCCAAGAAAATATATTAAAACACTTATGCAGGTTGGAGGTCTTGCAATAGGGTATCTTCTGGATATGAAATGGTTTACTCGACCACAAAGAGCAATCTTTGGTTATATGTTTGTTTTCGTCACTGGTTTCGCAATATGGGGCGGTATGGATGCACCTCATCCAAGTAAAATTCTCATCTCTAAAATTGCACAGGAGGTTTGGCTTTCCAGAAATGGGGAAATCATGTTGGGAGAAAACAGTGGCTTGACTTTTCAGACACCAAGATATTTATTGGACCTTTCTGGCTGTAAGATTTTCAGCTGCATGATGAGTTCCAGTATGGTCGTCTCAGGAATTCTTTAACAGTTACTTCTGTTATGGAGCCTTTGATGCATTTTGGCAAGTATGTATCTCCACTATGAGAGAAAACAAAAGCATCTTAAGGAGAAACTTGCTGATGTTTTGGATTTAAAGTCATATTGCTATTGGTTGATGGCATCGCTTGCTGACTCGCCTCAAGAGGCGGCGAAGTTTGTAGGATGTAGGTATTTTATTCCATCACTTCGAAATGGAGCATTTTATGATTTTATTACAGTGTATAAGACCTTCCAAGCTACTGGTGGGGCAGTAGCCTGGCGCATTAACGCTCTTGGATGTAAGTTCTCAGTTCTGTATTTTAATCAAGAAGGTATCAACAGGTCACGGATAGATCCACCTTCCACTCAGCTTACAATCAATTGGGCTCTTTTAGGAGGTGCTCTTTTGATTGCAACTCCTACAGTATTCTCCATTACCCCTTCCCCAATTTCAGGTGCAATATCTGGAGAGTTTTTGCATGAAAGGGAGAAACATATGTCAGATACATGCCGAGAGGTATAAAATAGAGTGATAATATTGCCTCTGTGCTTAGGTTATTTGTGGCCGATAAATATTTGAATCAAAAAAATAATGAGTACAAAAGACTCACCATTTACCAGTCTTAGTCTCAACAAGAGATGCAATTTGAAGAACCATTTTAACATAAATAAGGCTCAATTTCAAGTTTCCTGCACCAGGAAAGCAATATGATAGACATATTTTGCCAGATTCAGACTGAGTTAAATACTGTAGTAATCATGCCTGTGCATGTATTTTTCACAGTTGGTGATGCATGTAAACCAGAACAAAAATATATCTTCATTCACAGTTCATCTCACTGGCAGACTCTTCAAAAGCCAAAAATACCTCCAGAGTAGTCAACCCTACTCTTTGAGGCACCTGAGCAAAGTTTATTCATTTTGAATTGACTAGCAGGGCTGTTGTTTATCTCTGATTTCACATGTCACTCATTGACAAGTTACATAAGTTTATAGCAACATATAGTTATATAGTAGTGCATCAGAAAACTCAGCCTCTCCACATTTGAAATCATGGTCTTGATCAACAAATAGGTCATAAATACACATGATCATTACAAGTGTTATGACTGTCATACTGAGCAATAAATGGTACCCTATCCAACAAAGAAAGTGGCCCTCATGTGGTAGTATGATGGATATACCTGCATTCTGGACTCCTTTGACCACATTGATTCCTGTTCAATGGCCAAAAGCAGGTGTTCTGGTATAAGGATATGATTGAACTATACTTCCACAACTCATAATAAACTACCTTTGCCATCTATTGCTGAAATAGCACAACATGTACATATGAGCTGCAGAAGAGCAATATCAGAGAATTGGGCCTGGTCAAATTTGAGGGTTTTGAGATACAGGCATGTGTCTGGGTATGAAAGAAAATCCAAGAGGTCATTTTTGGTATTGAAGTCAGGCAAGGGGTTTGGTGTGCCTAAGAAGTTTGTGAGCATAATATGCAGTGAGATGAGAAACAGTGGGGATTAGGAACACTTGCACATGTAGACCTTACCAAATGACAACAGGCTCAAAGTAAGTCGTCTGACAGAAGGTGTAAGTAGAACTTCAGCACAGCCATTGTGCATGGATATACCCTCCTGGATGTATTCAAGGTGCTCAAGGGCAGGAAAGCTAAGGCACTCAAGAAATTGTCAAATATCACCTAATTCTGTAATTGAGAAAACTTAAGAATAGGAAGGATTATCACTGTTGAAAGGGAAGAGATGTGTGAAACAATACAAAAGCCATTTTTGTCACAGAAGATCTCCAATTTATAGCTAATAAGTCAGGTATAGTGGCCAACAGGGCAAGATCCTTGTAGCTGTGAGGTGGCAGTGTAGTCTGTCTAATCACAGATTCATGGCCTGTACTCAGTTGGGCAAAACAGACAGTGTGTAGCAGCAGTCTTTGGTGAGACATGCCTTATGCAAGATGAAGATAGAAGTGCCATCTGATTGCTGTATTAACTAATCAGATGCCATCCATTTTCATGCACATGTGATGTTGAGTAAGGATGGTAATGCTAAGGGATTCCAGCAACAGTAGGCTATCCTCTAGCATTATAACCTCATAAGCAAAAATTGCATTCAAAACCCAAGCAGTTGTAGACACTGCAATATCATGGTACCACCATCAGTACAACAGCAGCACATCATACAAGATGTGGAAGGCCTGTAGGACCTCTGGGTTCTCCTCCACCTAGCTGCTTGTGTCCAATGATGGGGAGATGGAGATGGACAAAGGCATGTTCTCTGCTCACTCAAGCCACATAACCATGGCAGCTTGTAGTAGCTGAATGAATGCTGCAATCTCCTCATATTGGTGGGCTAATTTTAATTCAATCCCATCCACTATACATTACAGGGACATGGATGTACAGGTGGGCCCAGAGTCTCAGGCAGAGACAGCACTACCACATCATAAGCAATAGACACAGTGAGAAGAAAGGGTGCTGATTGGTAAAAATCACAGCAGTGAAGCCAATTAAAGAAGCACACAGCATACTAGTGAAGTCTTAAATCCTTCTGATGTGCCTAGGGTAGGGGGACTTTAGAACACAGAGCAAGAGGCAGGTCACTAGCCTAACATTGTCATGTGGTGCAAGGAAAGTGAGGAAGGGGCATGGGCAGGAGATACCTAGGCATGTACCTAGATTATGGGTATCCAGGGGTTCACTCTTGACAGATGCATGTACTTAGTACTGAAGCACAGATGAGGCACTCACCATGTGGGCAATCATGCATCTTCAAGTACAGTCTTCCAGCTCCTTTTACACCATTTCCTCTCAAATCTTCTTGACCACAGAGCAAGATATACTGCCCATTTCTCTCCCAACTTCTCTGCCTACACCTATCAGTGTGTCCTTTAGCCCAAGGGCCCAGTAGCCCTGCCAACATCAGATCAGAGTTTTCCATGTAGTGGCAGAACCATGCCTCTGTGAAGCATGTAGAGGATTGAATGAGGAAATATTACTGGTGAACCACCATCAACTGTCAAATCTAACAACTTTCTCACTGCTAAAACTTTGCCACTTGTTGTCACCAATGATGATGATGGCTCCTAACCTTCCCCTACCCCTCTTCCCATCCTCAGATTCAACTGTGGCATCACTGCAGCTCTTGCTGGACACCCATATGTTGCCCAACCACCCACCCAAAGATCCAATAAGGCCACCCAAGCCCACAATGAAGCCTTGCCTTGCCTCTGCCCCCCACCCTCAGCCCACTGCTGCAGACCCACCGGCACTCTGAACCCATGCCAAAGTCAACACCCCAACCTTGAATGCCCCTGCCCCAACACTGTCTACCCCTGAGCTGAATGCAGAGCTAGCCCAGACAACCCTCGCCCAGGGGGACTTTCTCCCTGTGGATGCTGCCTTCATGGCTGCAGTTGTGGTGATCATCCTTCAGCAAGTAGCCATGCAGTTACCTGCTGGCTACCAGGGCAAATGCAGTGACATCTTGCAAACAGTTGCTGCCCTCCTGGACAACAAGGCAATTGACAGGCTTGCCATGAAGACCCAACACAAGTGGACAGCACAACTCAGCAAGCTAGACTCCTCCATGGACCAGTTGGAGACCATACAATCTTGCCTAACCACATCCCTCCATCACCTGGAGAAGGCCCACCCAACCCAGCACATCCTACCCTCCCCCACAGATGATATCCTAGCCAACACTGCCACACTACCAGACCACCCATCCTATGCAATGGCCCTTGCCTTGGCCACTGCCCTGCATTCTCAGGCCATTGCATTGGACACCCACTGAGACTGGCAGATTGTTGTATGCATCACCAATCCTACCTCTGGGGCAGTTTCTGCCCTAGAAAACCTCACCCCCCGGAAACTGGTCCTCAAGGCTGACCTAGCCATCACTGCCATGAATGCCAACAACCCCTCCTGCCCCAGCTCAGCTGCCATTATTGCTGCACATCACTTGGCCCAAGTCATTGTCCTGGAAACCAACACCACTGCCACTGCTAGGTGGCTCAAGACCCCTTTCACCCTCAAGGCCTTCCTAAACTGTTTCAATAGTATGTCCTCCCCCCACATGTCTCTTTTTCCAATTGTTGCAGAGTTTGTCCCAACTTCTTTTACCCCAGGCCCATCCACCTCCTTTGACCAACTGGAGAAGGTGAATGGGTTGTGCCCTGGCTCCATTGCGGAGGTGCAACCACTGAAGGATCCTCACTGCTGGAAGCTAGGGCAGGCCACTGCCCACTATGTTCTGGGTCTATCGGACCAGATGAGTGCCAACCAAGCCATCTTCAGTGGCTTGGTCATTGAAGGGGCACATGTCTGCACACAAAAGCTACTGTCTGAGCCCCCCTGCTGCCTTTACTGCCAGCATCTGGGCCACTTGGCCTGTGATTGCAAGGCCATAGCTGCAACATGCACTAGGTGTGCAGGCCCTCATCCCACATTGCAATGCACTCTTGCAGATGATGACTTGGCTGCCCACCAGTGTGCCAACTGTCAGGCCTCTGGCCATGGTGCAGCCTCATGTTCATGCCTAGTCTTTGCATGCTGCCTCTGGACTTACCTTCATAAGTCCAGATCAGCTAAATACATTGTCTTCCCATCTACTGACCCTAGCATGTGGGTGCTCCAGGGCCCCTTCCACCCCTGGGGCATGTCAAAGAAGGTGTGGGAGAAGGCAGCAGAGCCCTTGCTGCCCACCCAGTCCCTACAGCCCCGAAGCCCACCCCCTCCTCCCACTCAGCCCTCCATGCCTCCTCACATGACTGTACCCCTACACTCTCCTCCAGCAGTGCCTGTGGCCCTGGAACTGACCCAGGCAAGCCTGGCTTCCAGCCAGCCACTTGCCCCCAAGCAGAAGGGTAAAAAGACTGCCAAGACCCCACTGGGAGCCTTCCTGGGTCAGCCCTCAGGCTTGTCACAAGACATTCAGGACCCCCATGCATGGGAGTTACATGAGGGTACTCTGTATCATCACTTCTCCAGCTCTTGCCCAGGGTCCTGCTGCAGCCAGCTTGATGGCTCAGGATCCATGGAGGAACCTGCAGCCATTGAGGCTGTGGCACTCCCCTCGTTGCAGTCCTCCTTTGACTGGTCCTAATGCCTGTACAACCAGGCCAGGATACACAGAGGGAACTGTCATATCCCATTCATCCACTGTCATATCCTGTTCATCCCAAACTATATCTCTAGAATCTTGACACTCACAGATCCAAACTCTGTATGCTTTAAATCATCTCCGGGGCATTTATTCACGTCTCCTCATCACTTTGGTTTTGCTCTGAAGATTATTCCTTTAAATATTACAAGTCCACTTTGATCCTCAAATATGCTCCATTCCATTTTGTCTTTACTTCTATCTCTCTTATCTTGCTTATGTCATCTCCACTTACATCATTATCCTTTTGTCTTAGTCTTCATTTCTATCATTTACTTGTACCCCCTCTGTGATGTTTCAGCCACACATCTCAGCCACTATT
>JASFDE010000047.1:0-84570 GCA_036937135.1 Nidula niveotomentosa
TTTTTGTTCTTCATGCTCCAACTATCTTCTCTACCTTCCTCCAGGTTTTGCAATCACATGACCTCTGGTCTTTCACCCATTCATGACATAAACACACCACAACAGAGCATAACAAAAGCCTCAGGGCTCAGGCTTAAGGGGGGGATACTGTCATATCCTGTTTGCAATGCTAAGTCCAACCTCCAGACATTGCTACAACCTCTGGAAGCTTACACATCAACCTCTGGGAGACTATGGCAATACTTCAGGACATTATCAGAACTTTTTGTTACATGCATTTTGTACACTCCATTATCTTTACTCCTGTCTTTTGTTATCTCCAGTATCATTCCATCTTATCATATTCATCTTATTGTTCCATTCCTCATGATATATTCATATGACCTTTCCATTGCATTCCTTTGCTTATCCTTTTGTTTTCATTTCATTCTCTCTGAGGTTTCCACATGCCTCCAAATCATATGAACACCTCTGAGCTTCACTACTATTGTTACTTACTGTTTTTGATACATAGTGCCAAGACTTGATAATTAGTATTTAAGTTGAAGTACTCTCAGTAGTGTACTTCAGTGTGTAAATTGCTTATATGATTCCCTTTGCTCCATATTTGCTCTCATCTCTTAGTTCTCCTCCAACATCATGACAAAGGATCCTCCTGAGTTGCTCATACATTCTCAGAGCCTTCACTAACCTTTTCATCTAAATTCAGGAAGTAGGATTGTAGAGGGTGCAGCTTCTTATAAGCTGAAGCCAAGTCCTGATCTTGCAGGGTTACATCCTTGAACCTCTGAATACCTCAGGCATCCTCCAAGTTACATCTTGGAACCTCCATCTTGCTTCTGCTACTGGGCACTTAGCCTTGGTACTCTTCCTTTGTCTTTGCTGCAAATTTCTCACAGCACCTCCAGGACTCACAAATCACATGACCTCTGGGAACACCTCTGGAACAGTTCATGACACAGATGTTCTGGGGATATGTAGGTTGATTCTTCAGAGTCAGAGTTGGGTACTCTGAATCAAGATGTGGTGTCAAATGGTTCTGTGGATGTCTGTCTTGGATAAGACAGACAATGTGTTGAGCTTGACCTTTTGTTACAGTGATTAAGCCAAGTCATAGGTTAAAGGCAAAGTTTGTTGAGTTCAATGTTTTGATGTTTGTTCAATAAAGACACATGTCCTGAATAGGAACATTGTCAAGTTGTTAAGTCTCTTTGTAGGAGAAGCTTAGGTTTGATGAGCCTTAAGACTGAGTCTTAGAGGTTTGAGTTTGTCAAAGGAGTTCAGAGTTTGATGAGAATGTCACAAGGCTATATTTGCCTAGGTCAAGCTGAAGAACTATACTAATGTACATAGTGCTACTTATAGTAAACTATGATGGTCTGTGTGCCATGTACTAAGTATAACTACTGCTGTAGTTGGCTAGTCTAAATATAACTATGCTCATGTCTAATTACTATCAAAAAAAAGAAAATTGCATAGCAGGTATGAATAACCAAGTGGGAATTTTTAACACTGACAGCCTCCAGAGTTTTCTGATCCTTAAGCAAGTCTTTGTAGCAAATTGAGTGTGCTGTGATTTACTTGCCATATCTGGGCCTTTGATATACTTTTTGGATGTTTAACAAGTCACATGGCTGCACCAACCATAATAACAGTGAGTCCAACATTAAACATTTGCTATTGAATTTAAAATTACATGCCTTTATGAAACTTATTTTTTGTCTTTTTTGGAACCCAGTCTTCATCCATTGGATCATCACCAGCATCCACTGCAATATGCAGGAGGGTGAAATGCAGACTCTTGTTTTGATATTTCTAGGGTTCACACCTTGTTGCTTGTCTTCTATGTGATCCAGAAAGTCTTCTTCATCTTTGCTATCAATATCATCCCCAGAATCATTTGCATCCCACTTCAGTTTGCTGCAATCAAACTGCATGTTTGGAGTCCACCCCTCATCATCAAAATTTGTCTCATTGTTGACCTGCACATCCATAATCTGGGCCACAGATTCCCAGCCCATGTTCTTGACATGAGAAGTTGTTGCTTGTGATTGATTGCAAAGGCCAGAGATGTTTTGCTTAAGTTTCTTTGCCATGAGTGATGTACATGGTGGTCAACCACCAAAGTTTGCAATTTTTTTTTCTGAGGGAACTGCTTGTTTTTTCTTTTGAAACATGGTACACACGCTCCTCTCAACGAAAGGAAGCGATTCCGCTATTTTTCATAATTTTTGCGGTTTTTTTCGGGGTTTGTGCCAAAATTTCAGGCTCACATTTCCTAATATGGAATTTTTTGAGGAACGTCTCGATGAATCGCACTGAAATTTGGCCACGAGCTTTCCTCGAGTATACGCACAATTTCCGGGTATTTTTCCGGCCATTAAAAAACATTAAATTTTATTATGGGACTTTGCTTGTCCGCGACTGTACAACACTTATACCGCTCTTCTGTAGAAACATATCCGCCTATCTCTCTTACCCAGCACACGAGCTGCTCGGCAAGCTTAGACAAGTGCCACCCCACCTATCTCTACATCGTTGCTCTTCTTGAGCGCTGGATACGCACACTTATCTATGTAGGTGCGTATGACTGGATATGCAACTGGGCAGGGAAGGGGGCGTGGACGCTTCAGCTGAAGTGGAGTGGTCAGGATGTCTTTATGGCTACAGGGATGAGAGAGTGGAAGATTGATGGAGCGAGGGCAGGAGGTGGTAAGGAGCGCGAGCGGGTTGACGTTCGCTGCCGTGGACGGCGCGGGTCATTTGGTGCGCCACTTCTCATCGTCACTACGGAAATCGAATTTTTTGCTCAGGGCGTGTAGGCGCCCTATGATAAACCGAAAGAGTCGCTGCAGATGGTCAAGCGTTGGTTGGGTGGGAAAGAACTAGAACTGTAATTTAACAATGTACTCAAAAAATTCTTACAATTCCTAGATTCACAATATACATACTTGCATACTTACATGCACACAAAACCTACGCGACGTAAAGGAACTTGTTCTTATCGTATTTGCTTCTCTCTAGATAATCCGTCTCCACCAAAGCATCGATACGTTTCTTGATGACATCGACCTGCGGGACGAAGTGACCCTTCACAGCATCTATCGTAGCCGCCTTGAGCTGTTCGTATGTAAGCTCCTTCTTCGCCTTCATAATGCGCACGATCGCCGCATCGAGGTAGTGCTTCCGGTCGCCTTCGATCGAGACGTTTGTGCGCCGGGACTCTTCCGGCTGTGGAGCGAAGTATATTCGTTAGTGGCTGGATTAGTGAAGGGAGAAGGTACGCACAGATACTTTGGCTTGGATTGAGTTGATGTGCACCTTCGCACGGGAGTCCTCAAAGTCGGCGTTGAACCGGAAAACGTCCTTGTCCTCGACATCCCGCCCAGAAGGAATCTTTTTCAGGACCTTCTTCTTCCCACACGCGAGACTCTGAAGCGTTCTTCTAAGCTCGCCGTCCTCTGAAGGAAATATTTAATCAATCAATGGACCGCAGACTGCATGACCAGTACAAACCACCTACCCATCCGCGTTTCGTCCTTGATTTCCTGGAAGGAAATCTCCATTTTGTTATTGAACAACAGCAGCACGACGGCCTGATACAAGCTGACGGAGAGCTCCTTCGTTCCAGGATTGAATGACGCTCTAAGCGTCGCAGTGCCGAGGGCATGGTCCCAGTCGAGCGTATGTCCTGAATGCTTCTCCTTGTAGTACCTTTCGAAGTTCGTGAGCTCTGCTTGCATCTGTGCATGGGTCAGAGAATGTTACGGAGGAGAGCAGGACAAGCAGATGCGTACCCCAGCTGGTAAATCGACGCTCGTCTTTTGGACACTGAACGGCCAGGCACTGCGCTGGAGGACCATGACATTTAGTTTATGTCCTGCGCTATCTTTGTCTGGGAGCTTGGAGTGGTATTCCCGCATCGCTTCACGGGAGAGCGCCAAGTCCTTGAACATTTCTTCGCCCATCCCAAACTCAGGATCGTATTCTGCAATCCGTCCACATCAGCCCCCCGTCCCACCAAGAAATAAGAAAGTGCATACTCTCTTTAAGCTTCTTCAGCATCGCAGCCTCAAAGTCGTCGGAGGCGCTCTTCTCCAACAGGAGCCGCTTGGCAAGCGAGCGGTGGTAGAAGGTCCTAAATACGTCCTTATCGTCGGTGAACCTATAAAGCGCGAGCACAGAATCAAGGAGCGCCTCGAACTGCGTGTCGCTCGTCGATCCCTGACCTTTTCGCATCGCCTTATCAAGATACTTCGCAATCATCTCGGCGGGCTTGTTCCGGCGTGCCTTGAAGCCGATGGTGAATGCGTCACTCAGGGAGTACACAAACTCATGGTTGGGGGCCTTGGGTGGAAGAACGCTTGAGGAACCGGCAGTGCTTTTGGTGGGCGGGGCCACTGGCTCATCAACAAAGGCAGAGGAGATGGTAGTGTCTGCGAGGGATTTGAAATCAAGGAGACGCTGCACCATGTCTTCGTCGTGGGCAGAATCTTTGACAATAGTAGCGACAAAGGACTGGGTTGCAGTTGTGAGCAGCCAGCACCGATGTGGAGAGAAGAGCATAAAATACCTGTATGTGCTTGCGGAACGCGACGCAGAGAGCTTTCGTACCGTCCACACGCGCAAAGAGGGAATACATCGTCGCAAGCGTCGTTATGTCGTTTGCATCCATGTATGGGCCAAGCGCTAAGAAGATCATGATGAGTACAAAAAGGACACTGGTTGATCAATATACTGCGACTGACTTTCATTTGCAAGCCACACCAGCCTTCCATCCCACAACGTCCTCTCGACAACCTCCCGGACACGGCCCAAGCTGCTAACATGCAAAATCGCTGCTGCACGCTCGCATTCTTCTGTGATGCGTGCAGTTACATATTTGAAGTATCCTTTCGGGTCCTCTTTCTTAGTTTCCGCTTCCTTATCAGAATCAACTGAGCACACAGAACGTGTATTCTCGATATAGTGATCCTCAAAATTTGTATACTGGCTGTGCTTGAGAAGGTGGGAAACAAGGTCCTGCAATGTCGTCCTGTCTTTGTGCCCCATCCTGAGGAAAGGTAAACGGGTGTTGGGTGGTAGATCATTGTCAATAAGCGGGACGTACTTATACTGGCGTTCCCAAGAAAGCCATTCATCTACATCTGCATGAAGGTTCTCGATGATCTGTCGATTCCCGAAAATACGGTAGCTGAACTGGGAGTAAGCCAAATCACTGAAAACAGTCAGACCTTGAACCTGGTTGACATGCGACATATCTTACTGAATCGTGAGGATCTCAGGTTTCTTGGAAATATACAGCTGATCAAGGTATGTCAATAACGACGTAAGCAAAGCCTGTTCCGAATAGACTGTCAGCTTTCACTCTAGGATCCAATTACAAGTGCCCTTACGATCTGCGTTTCAAACCACTTGCAGATATCGACGAAAAACGCGATGCGTGGAGTCCCCGTGTCGGGGTAATCGACCATCGAGGTCGCTAATCGACCTATGGCCTGCTCCAGTTCCATCTTCAAACAGTTGTAAAGGCCTTCCCCGTTATTCTCAATGGTGATAATCGAGCGGCATGCCGAATATATACTCTCATACGTGGCTAGAAGCCCACCTTCCGCGTTCCGTGTCAAGAGAATGCGAATAGAGCCTCTGACAAGAGATAACTGGCGATTTGAATCCGTTGTCGTATTCACTTGATAGTACGGCGTCAGTTATCCTTTCAATGATGGAGCGACGAGATAACATACCATGTTCTCCGACAATCGAAATCTTGATAGGACCTCGTGATTTTTGTGTTCTGATAGGTTTAGATCTGGAAGCAGAAGCAGAATCAGAGTCGGTGTCCAAACGTGCTACTTTGTGACGAGGAGATGCCGACCCATCGTCTGTTGAATCCACTATAGTCAAGCGTTGTTGTGAGAGACCTTTAGAGGTCTTCGGCAGAGTTAGGAGTGTAAATACGCTCGTCATCTTCGTTGGAGAGGTTTATCGCAGCAAAGAGGGGGCATGAGAGGGCAGATTCCAGAACACCGTCGTCGCTGATCGGCACGATGACGAAGCCTGTGCTATGGATCGGGTTCCTCGGGCCGTCCATCCGCAAGTAGTTCTCACGGTATAAGTATTCGAATGAGTTGTCCAATGTTCCACTACTACTACATATTCAACTTTCTATGCCACAGCTTCACTGATCCCTCCCTTCAACTACTGTTATCCAATACATATCCAGCTTTAAATAAAACTTCAGCCTTTTTAAACCATCAAAGACTGGCAGAAATTACTTGATCATTTCCGGAGATCAATACTTCAAGTTACTTTTACTACCACTAGCTGTCACGGCTACCGCTCGGAGACCCTCGTTCCGCGCGCTCTGGCACGTACGGTTGGTTCACCATTGGCTTTTGTTATCGTTCTTTTTTAAGCTTATTCAGGATGTGCCCTCGATTCCAGATATTTTCTTTTCATATCAAGATTGTATGCGGCGAGCTTTAAATAGTCATCATCATCATGCAATAGAATCATCTTTGCATGGTTACTGGTGGCCGTGACTCCGGGTCCCAGGCTCTATGAACCTGAAGACCTACTACTAGAACGCGACTGTCGTGATGTGACTCTAGCTATGGCTTTAGAGATGGCTAAAGATCCACAGGATCTTGACGCAGTGAAAATGCGCAGGATATTCTGATGGACATTTTATCTCCACACGGAGACGATTTCACTCTTCCAATGTGGGAGATAGGGCCCTATGGGATACAGCATAATGTGGAAGCCGACGAGTATTTTAATATGGGTATCGTCATCGGTCCTCAGAATGGCTCGATAGAGGTGCAATTCAAACGTGTACGGAATTATGATTCTGATTAGCGCTATTGGACCGAGCTAGTCGAAATTAGTGAAGAAGGAACAATCCAAGACAGTCCATCAATCTTCTATGGTGCAAGAAAGGGACAAGTATTCTACGTATGGGACCGTTCTTATCTATACCTTAAAACTGCACTCCTCGACTCTCTCCAGAATCGGCATCCTCAACATGTCCAGCATTCGCACAACAGCATTTTCGACTGGTAGATTCCCTTCGCCCTCCCCAAATTCAAAATACTGGAGATTTGTATGATGAAACCGATTATGGGCCTGGTACACTATCTTGCATTTCATATGGTGGTCTACAGAAGACATGGGACACAAATGGAACGAAAAACTTCAGAAAATCCTCCATTTCTATTACCGCCCCAATAGCGGCATGCAAGACTGGAAAAATTCTTCCACCTGCCCTTGAAGAGGATTTAATAATATTGGTCATATCTGCCGAAGAATCGAAGGATAATCTCTTTGACATCCTCCTAACGGAGCTGGTTATCCAAATTTTGATCCACCTTCCTCTCAAGTCTCTCCTTGCACTTGCAGAAACATCAGCTTCTGTCCTTCATCTAATCAATTCTGTCATCAACTCAATGCTACGCCATCAAGTGCACTTCGGGGACCTAAACTAGGTAATACCCTTGGCCGTCGTGCGTGGAGGAGTGGAGCGAGCAGAAAGTTTGGTGCATGGGAATGGTGTACCCAATCAATTCCCAGGCTGACTTCAGCACTGGAAACCCGTTCAAATCAGCTACTTTCCCGTGGTTGGCATTCATTCGCGAGTGCTGGAAGTCTCACACCATGTGTAATCGCAGGCGAATTTGGGGTATCTGTCAGCAACACGGTCACTTGTGGCTCAAGATGCAAGACACGGACATTACACTGTAATCTTCAAATTTAATGGCGAGATAAAAAGAAATATGGTCAAGTGGGAGTCTAGAACCCAGCGTTATACCTTTTGATTATCTATAACTTGTGACATCTGTAGATTTCAAGTTGGTTAGAGTTCCGTTAGCTTGTTACAGTAGATTTTGGTCTGTATTTATAATTTCATCGTAGGTGCCATCATCACCTGATACACAAATGCTGCTGTGTCCTTTAAGATAATATCAACACCTCCAGTGTGTCATCGACTATCTGCGAAAGGTCCACAGCAGAACCTGGGGGAGGAGACTAGTAAGTTAGGAAGTTCAAAATACACACTAAAGTGCTGAGCGAATTATAGGGTTCCATTGACGTACATGTGTTGGGCTGGAAGAGCGGAAGGTGATGTAGATAATCTAAATCAACAGCTCCCGGCTGTAACATACTGCTCCATAAATATAATAATGAACAAGTGCCAGTCTCGACTGAAAATCTGCGATTGGAAGAGTTGGAATAGAGGACAGAACAAAGCAGGTGAAGCAGACAACCGGTATCACTAATTTTATTCTAAAAATCACGGCTGTCCTACACCTTAGGATAAAGTTAAGCCTGCGGAGAATCGACTCGAAGAATCGTAAACGAACCATAGGAAAAAAACTTCAACCATATAATGTCAATCGTAGGTCCGGTGCGGGGGATGCTGTAAGGACAACAATAGTGTCAAAGACAACAACGTACAATAATTGAAATCATCCAGTCTGTCCATAAATATAGTGTGATGTCAAAGTGTAAGAGTTTGAGGATCAGAGTGAAAGACAAGGAAAGAACTTCCGAGTCCGAGTTTAAGTCATTTCAACACCCAATCGTTTTTATGGCATATTTGGGATTGTTGATCATCGGGGTCAATGACATCTTCGGTTTCTGCCGACTCAACAATTTTTCAGGTCGACAGTCACCCAATTAGAGCGTCGTCCTCAGCGTTAACTTCCGTCTTCTTCAATATCTCTCCAGCCCGGCTGCAAAAGATTTCCTAATTGAGCTTTTCATCAATATGTCTTCATATTTCAGTGGTTTCTCACCTGGCATGAATGGAGAACTACAACCCTCCATGGCACAGTCTCTGTTCAAAGTTGCGTGCTATCTCAGCGTTGGCATTCCGCTTCATTTGACCGTCAAATTTTCAAATTCTATTTATGCACCAAATGCTTCTTCTAGGGTGCATTCCTTCCCTGTGTAAAAATTCTAGCAATACCATACTCAGATTGAAGATACTTGGTCTATTTGGTACAGGCATTTATTATCGATACTTCTTTGCAGCGGTCCAACTACCTCTCCGAGTCATGTCTCTCGGAAATGTTCACAATTTCACATATATCTCACGGCGACTATCCAGGAGCTTTCAGTGTAGGGACTTCATGTCGCACGTTCTGGAAGCTGCCTTCGACCTCCCCAATGCCATCATCCCGATGTTTTGTATCATCAAACATGATATCTCAAAGTCTTTTTGCACGATACCATGGAAATTACATCTTGTGCTTCCCTTTCTATTTTAGGCAATTTCACACCTAGTGCATGAATGGGACGATTCTCAGACAATGGCGTTGAGTGACCGTGCTTCTGTAAACTACCCATCTGCAGAAGTGCTCCAAGGAGCTCAAGGACGACCTGAAGATTGTGATTATGGCTAGCTCAGGAGGCACTAATTTTGAAATCGGAATTTATAACGGTGGCTCGGGGTTTGTGCGCTCTCTTTAGCGCGAAATTGGTGGGTGTTCAACAGGGCTACTCACTACGGCGTCGACCTCGTATTGGTGACACGCTGGCGTGCCCTTGATATCTTGGCCGGCTACTTGGCGCTTGCTTACTGGTATATTTTCTCTCCCAGACACGCTTGAGATGTGCCTTTGTTCCCTTTCGGAAGGCGGAGAAAGCAACCCACGGTATTTCGCATATCGCAAAACATTCAATTCCTTAGTGGGTGGCTAGTTGCGAGATGCATGGACGGACGCTTATAAAATATGTTTCAAGTACCGGGAAGTAATTACACTGGCCATTCTAGGAGAACCCCTGGTTTACATATCGCTACTCTATTCATGCGACAATGCAAGTAGGGGAGTATAATGATGCGAGATATCCAACTCTCTTATTCAGCATCTTCCTACTTCAGCTCCTCAACGAAATCTTACACGTTTCTCTTGCACCTATGAACATTGCAATTGAAAGCAGGATTCTCTGCGCTTCCTTCATCAGTTTTTATTCCCGTTTCTGTTGAAAGTTTTGCCGATCCCAGGCTGACGTTCAAGCGGAAATACCCAATGCGTGTCTCTGCACGTCCCAATATCATACATTAATGATTCAACTCGAATCAACGATATTCAGCTTCAAGTATGGACATGTATCCATTTATCCAATGAATATATCGGCGATCTCCAAGTACCGCCGCGACAAACTTTAGCATTGAACTGATAAAGATGGAAGTACGGGTGAGTTCTGATGGACCGCGAAGTTAGATCCGTAGCGAGCAAGTTGCTTTGTTCATTCACAAGTTGCAACCTGGCTGATGTTAGAAGTTGCAGAGTCCGGTTTCCCATGTCGATTTTGGTTAGCCGCAAAGTCGGTACTCACAGATAACATAGGATGGCATTTCAAGAGACTAATCCTTGAGCTTCCTATTCTCATTAGGGGACAATCGTGGGTGTGGGGTATTTATCTTTACAGTATTCTTGTTTGTATGTTTGAGGCCAGGGTGTTACAGAGGTGGAGATCACTAAACTGTCAAACCCCACTGGGACGACATACAGTCATAGCTGTGGCTGCAAAAAATGTCACCTGTGGGCTCGTGAAGTGTGGTTATTCTGAATAGAATAAATCATCAAACGCTGGAAGCCTATGTCATTTAAAGTATGTACGTGGGTATCGTCATCTGAATACAGTGTGATTTTTGTGAGTGTTACTTAGCTGTCTGGAATCCTCCTGAAGGCCGTGTCAACTTATAAGATGAAGGGTGAATGGCAGCGGATACAGAGAGCTGCGATTCACGAAGCGGTTGAGCTGAGGACGCTACGACAAAAGCCAATCACATGCTTGACAGTCGAACAAGAAGGTGGATGTCAATAGCATGCGGTGGCTAGATAACATCTTGTTGTCGATGGCGTGCTAAATAGATGTCCTCCTTGTGACTTCTAGACCATCTCGGGAAGGACTCGAGAACGCTAGCGGTGATGCACGATGGCCGAATGCGCTCGGTGTTCAGTATCAGGAAATAAAGTACATATCAGGCATACACATGATATAAATTGTGTGCTTAGTACTTACCACATGTGTGCGGTGTGGATTATTTGCGACTAAGGAGAATTCAACTAAGAGGTACATAGCATGTTCACTAAGTCAGAAAAGGAAATAAAGCTTTTCTAGCAATGCCGGTAGGAGCACTTACTAAATGACTAATGAGATTGATGTGCGAAAATAGAGGAGATAAGGAGATATTACTCCGGGATAAATTACTAGCTATGCGAGAAAATCCTGTGATTGTTGACGGTACATATGTGGGAGCAGTGGCACAAAACATACAAAAGCAAGTGAAAAGAGCCGGTATGTAAACAAAATAAGAATAGGAAAGGTAAGAGAAAGGAGAAAGAAACAGTAAACTGGAATTACGCTGGAAGTGGCGATGAGAAGATCAAAAATGATGCTATCAGAAAAAGGGCAGGGAAACTGAGAGAAGCGCCACGCATACGTATGCTCCTCCGAGCCTTCGCTCCCGTAACCTTATTTTGCATAGATATAAAAGAAACTAGTAGCACCCAAAAGCACCACTGGGTTCCCGGAAACCTCACCAAAAAACGAAGGACAGGTACACGATTATCATGCAGCAGATATAGAGATCATCAAAACATCAACGAGTGTGGCGGCAAACTTTGGGCCACGCGCCTACAGGAATATCCAAGAGAATTCGTCAGCTGGGTGCCCACGGGCGGTTGATGGACAACAAAGTATGCTGCGGACGTAATGCAGTTACGCACCCATTCATTATCCCGGATAGATGCTATCGGTCGGGATACATACGTGCATTTAACAAATACAAGCGCGCGACGGGGCTTTCACGCTTTACAACATAATGCTTCGGATCTAGAGATAGGAAGGAAGTGGAGTGTTAGCGTCCATCAGCCTGATCCTTTCGGAATAGGCATAACAAGGGAAGAGCGGGGTAATAAAGATCCGACTCACGTTCTTGCTTACGATCGCGCTACAGATCCACATAAATGGATTTGGGCACGAACGTATTTGGTGTTCCGTAGTCGGCGGGAGTGTGGGATAAGGGCGGGCCCAGGGTCCGGGGTCAATTGATAGCGATGATTGGCGCGTGTGAAAGCGTTTCGTGCATGATAGGCAGAGCAGTTTTTTTTTTCGTATGACGATTCGATAGCAGGGTGTTTTCATGGCGAACAGATGTAATACAGTAGAGCAGGATTGGAGGGGGGCAATGGCAAAAAAAAAAAAGATGCATCATGAGTCTCTTTTTCCAAACCGTTGTACTGACTGAGAAAAGAGAGAGAAGAGAGAGAAGAAACAAAGCGAAGAGAGGAAAGGAAGCCAAGAAAAACAGGCACGGAAGAAGGACCGCGGAGGGATGGGAATGCAAGTGGCAGGTGTCGCGTGGAGGGAGAGGGGTGTGTGTGTGTGAAGTAATGGCCCGATTATGGATGATGTAATAGGTGTCCCAGTTTAATAAATAGAAATAGAAAAGAAAAAAAGACAAGGGAAGTAAAAATTTAAAAAAACGAAGAGAACAACAAGGTGAACAATAGAACGACCCGTGGCCCTCTTCAAAGACTAAATGAGAGCCGCAACCTCAAGATTCGAGCGGAGCACGATGCTATGAAGCGGCAACGGCGAAGGCAGAAAAAAAAACAGGATGATAAGCGCACGCTTAGATGCCAGGCACGGAAGGAAAAAGGGAAGGGAGGATGGAAGAGGGGGGGATGATTACGACAATGGATTGAAGGACTCACTCTGGAAACGGAGTGCAAAGGGGTATGTGTCAGTGGTGCGTTCGGTGAGAGGGAATGAGTGCGGAGGGACATACCTTCTACTGCGGCCATGACGACTCTCAGCATTGCCGTATCCGTCGCTGTTGTGATGCTGTATGGACACCGGCGGACGCCACCAAAGATGGTTATACGCAAGCACGCGAGACAAGCACGCGTTGGGCGTGGAGAAGGCCGCAGTACGGAGAATGCCGGTAGGTTAGAGATTCGTATTCAGTTGCGGTTGGGGTTAGAGGCGGGGAAGGGGGGCGCGACAGGGATTGGTTGAAGGGGAGTGGAGATGAAAGAGAAGATCATAGTCAGTTGGGATCCTCATGCATGAAACGTAAAATGAAAAGTAGGAGGGAAATGTAATAGCAGAATGTCATCTGCAATCGTGGAGTCGTCGAACATAACAAACAGCAAAGAAAGCAGAATGAAACCCACGATGACCCCGATCAAGAAAGTAACAAGACCCGTAGCATGAAAGCAAAACATCATCTCCAACCAAGAAACCATAACGTCAATCAGGAACGTAACACGAAGCGCGCAAGCAAGAAATCAAAAAACCAAGACGTAACCCGCGCCGAAATAACGCAAAAGGTAACCCTGAGCCAGGGACGTACAATCCAATCATAATTGCAGTTGGACGTAATCCCGGTCGTCTACGAATAGACGCGTCAAAACTGCAGCATGCAGTCATCCGAAGAAGCAGTAACGGCAGCGGGTGGAGGGGAAAAAAAAACAGGGATAGAGAACTGGAGACCATGCAGAAAGGAGGGTGAGGGAGAATGGGACAAAAAAAAAGAAGGAAAATAGGGAGAAAAGAACCTGAGAAAAATCGAGAAAAGAACTGACGAAAATAGGGAGAAAAATCGAAAAAGATACAAGAAAAGAAGTAGAATAACTGGGAATAAGGAAGCAGGAAAACCTACGAGGTAGGATCCACGAAATCAATCGGAAAAAAGCTACGGAACAACTCGAGAAAAAAAAAAAAAGTGAAAGGAGAGCGAAGGAAGATACGTACTGGATGTAGATCTCCCTCTCCTTGGACCTGCCCGCCTTCTGCGCGAGCTTCGCGAACCGCCGCTTGAAGTACTCCCGGCCTGCGCGCACGTCGCTTGGTTCACCGTCATAGTCCTACGAAGTGGCGGGTTTGGTTAGCTTTGCGATGCGGACGAGATGGGAGGGAAAAAAGGAATTATGGTAGTAGTGACTGAATGGAGTCCGACAACATGAGTGCATCGGGTACGTGCGAGAATGCATAGCAAGCAGCGAGAACGACTGGACCCCTTTCTCTCTCGATGCGAAAGTGCCATTTCCTCTCAACGCAAAGGCTCCCAAAAGCACAACATATATGAAATAGGAAATGGGGACGCACGGGGAAGAAATTTTTGATGTCGGAAGTGGGGATCTTCTTCTCGAAGAGGTCGTTCTTGTTCAGGAAGAGAATCTGTCATAGAGAGGTGGTTAGCGCTGCTCGCTGATCGGAGACAAAGATCCAGAGAGAAACGCTTAGCAGCATCGAAGACATTGGCACGGGCACAAAGCACGGGCGCTCATGTAGCGCACCAAGAAGCCACATGGAGCAGAATGATGAAATGAACAACACTCACTATCGACGTCTGCTTGAACCACTGCGAATGACATATCGAGTCCCAGATAGTCATCGCATCTTGCATTTGGTTCTGCAGCCGGGTTGTAATCAGTACGAAATTAGAACTCGGAGTTGGGGCGCATCGGACGGGTGCATTCCCCACGCCCCCACAATAAAAACCACTCACCGCATCTTTATCCTCCACCAAACACTGATCATACCCACTCAAGCTGACCAAAAATAGTATACTTGTCACGTCCTGAAAGCAATGTATCCACTTCCTCCGCTCGCTCTTCTGTCCACCGACGTCGACCATGAGCATTTCCTGCCCATCGCGCAGGGAGAAGGTCGTCTCGGTGATGCCGATGGTGCGCGCGCGGCAGCGGATGATGTCTTGCTCGGTCGGTTGGTAGGCGGGATCAAAGAGACGGGGGAGGGAGGAGTAGAAATATATTAAGCTGGGGTGGGGGGTTGGTATCAGTTTGGGTATGAGGAGGGGAAGGGAGGGATGAGGATAAGGGAGAAAAAGGACGCACTTCTCTGGCAACGCAGCCTCATTCCCTCGCCCCCACGCTATCTGCACCGTCTCGTCCTCCCACAGCTGATTTAGCGGCTCGAACATTGCCTCGGGGAACGGCTCGCCGTCTCTAATATCCCTTGCATTCTCCAATAGCTCTAGGTTCCCTTGGTTCGCCTCGGAGAGCCTGAGGTCCATGTCCTCCATCGACTCTATGAGGTACTTCATCCCGTTGATGAGGTTGTCGAAGACGAGTTGCCGGTAGGACTCGATTTCTTGTGCGGAGAAGGGGACGCGGTGGATGAGGCGCATTTGCTAGGGGAGTGAGGGGGTTAGAGGGGCTGGAAGGGGGGGGATATCGGAGGGGGACAGACTTTGAGGATGGTGGATTTACCGGAGTCGCCTGACCCGAGGAGGAGGACCTGAAGGCCATATTAAGTACCAACGAATAGAGGGAGAGAGAGCGAGGGCAGCGTACCTTGACCTGCTGTGCCATCTTGGCTTTTGCCTGCATCACCCGGGCGCATCATTAGTGCGTGTTGATTAGAAGGGGGTAGGGGAACGGGGAAGGGGGAACACATACCTCTCTGAGCTGCTTCTCGGCCTCCTTGTGCAGCGCCTTGTCCTGCTCCGTGACCTCCACCCCAGACGGCGCGGACATGCAAGCACCCATTTCGACTGACGGCTAGTGGGCGACGGGGACGGGAAGAGAGGTGGGTGGGTGGGGAGTTGAGGTGGCAAGCAGGAGCACTACTAGCCTGGGAGTGATGGGGCGTAGAGCGAGAAGCACCGCTGGCACCGCTGGGTGTCCTCGGCGGATTACGAGTACGAGTTGTAGAGGGGATAGGTGGCACAGGCTAGACGTCACGCCTTCTTGTTCTGGCGAACTTCTGTGATTGCAGATGGGAGTAGTCAGGCGCACGGGGGACTCTGGAAGTGTTCTATAATTAAGTAAGGCCGGGGATGGCAGGGAAGGAGGATGGTAGAAGAAGAAGGAAGAGAGGTACTGTGTGGGGGGAATGGGAGGAGCACGACGAGCTGAGGGGGGTTACGACGACGAGCAAAGGAGAGGCGTTGGAACCAGGGACCAAGTTGCGCCAGGGACACAAACCCAGACGCGACCCCCCCGGGCCTTCCCCGGACCCCCGCCGTAATCTGTTCTCCCATACGCCCAGCCTTCCCCGCGCACACCCCGGCTCCGGCCACTACTCCCCTCCTAGGTTGTTGAATTTCTCTCAGGGGCAGTACGACTGCCATGCCATACCAGTGCCACACACTCAATCAGAATCAGATTTAGAATCACCGTAGCAAGCTCTATGCACCCCATTCTTGGTATCCTCGTTGTACGACGCCGAAATATACCGCCAACATATGATGCATCAACATTCAATGATTATCATCTACAGAGAATTCGTGCTTTCGCCTCAGTAGAGTCGGGCAATAATCACAGGCGCGGCACCAGAGCTCTCGAAACTGACAGTAAAGTTCTCACTCGGAGACTCCTCCCTCCGTCTCCCATCCCCCCGTCCCCCTGGCCATGCCAAGCCAGCCTCAGAGCCATGTGCATCCGAATCACGCACGCGACACGGAAACGAATTTGTTTATTTCCCTCCCCCAACGTCCGCCCCGCTCGTCCCCATCTGGCGCCATCGTATCAAGCAATCGACATTGACACGTAATGCCGCAGATCGGCGGGTGAATTGAATTATCGTTGTAATTACTGTCACTAAAGGTGAAATTCATTATACAGATTCGCGGTAACAATAGCTGGTGCCTGCTCGTTGTCAACGACCGCCTATTCTTTCGCTGGCAGCTTATGAAAAAGGTGAGCGTAATCACCAACATCCGGAACTTTCCTAACTTTTTTTTATGTCCCAGTTCCTTCCTACTAACCTTTGCATCCCGACATTACACTCACCATCGATTTGTTCGACAACAAGAATGACCACGGATTCATGCCCCTCTCCTTAATAGCCTCCCTACTCAATCGATATCGCTATCGATCTCGGCAAACCTCCATAAATTGCGGCTACGGCGATTGCATTCATGATTCCGGTGTACTGATTAGAGGTCCTAAACCCTGGTTAGCCGCGACTCTAACCTCCTAATTTAGCCAAGATATAGGCAAGTAGAAAGGATTGAGTTTATTTGGGAGTGGACTGTTGAACTTGAATAACAGCGATGAATGTTACTGAATTTTTATTGGGCAGCGACAGTGACAGTTTTAAACATAGGTTCAGTTATGTCTTCTAGAAGCCCATCGCATCAGGGTGCCAATGGGGACTTGTCGACGTGCTCCATTGACAATCAGTCTTAAATGTATAAGTAGGCATGGTGCTAGGACAGTGGCGTAACAAGTGTCATAAATTTATTTCGAACAGGCAGAAGTATGTATTTGTATTAAACTTCTTTTGCAACCTCGCACTCATGAATTTACAAACTTCCTAGTCCATGACGTTTCTGGAGTTCCTCCTAATATAAATCCTGCACAACTCGTCTAGGAGAGCCGTCGTGGATATGTACTTATGTGCGCCGCCCCAGCGGAATAGCGCGTCCCGGTCGTCTAGATCATTTAGGATGCGTCTGGGCTCTGACCTCTGTACGCTGTGAATCAGAATCAGACAAGAGAATGCGGTGAACTTAGTCGGGGGTGGTTCTACATACTCAAGTGTATTTCAGGCTAGCCCATTGGCGAGGAGAATCTACAGACAGTGCTATGACAGAACTTCATCGAGGATCGTGATGGGGAGCTATCATTCCAGAGGATATTAACGAACATGAATGTAAAGCTTAATCAGGCATGGTGTTTGTATGGCGCAAAAAGTAATAGCATGGCACTTGGCCACTTGATATTTAAACGCCCAGACGCAAGTATTTAATATTTAGCATTTGATTGCTGTTCCGTCAAAGCCTTCGAACTTCCTGCTCAAATAATATAAGTAGATACTCTAGATAGATACTGTATACAATTTCTCCATACCTCCTCTCTCGCCTTGCCGGAAATTTGCTGGTACCCTTCCTTCCCCTTTCTTCTCTTCCGGATATAAAATAAAATGATGGACTGGGACAAAATGCGGATAGAGAGTAGACGTCGGCGAAGTGAATTCCAATGGGCCCGGGCAATGATGCTTAGTGGACGGTGCATCAACGGCCCGGATGGAACCTTAGCTACACATGTGTCGGCCGCGAACTGAGTTGTCGCGACTCTTGAATACTCCGGCCAACTTTACATAAGTACTCTCCAATCATCAATGGCGATATCGGTGGCAGCGGCAGCGCTAAATTTAAAACTTCCCACCAACAAGGCTGCGAATGGTTTATACGAATCTTGTCGAAGTGTTTGAAGCAAATATTATACAGTATACACAAGAACGCCCGGAGAACAAGCACAATTTTTTGAATGGTACCCACAAGCCCAATGAGTTAAAATACATAGTTGTCCACGATGCCGATGGGAGCTTTGTAATATATCCACGCTACTCCATGATCTACACAGTCGACTTGTATACTTGCAAGTTTCAATCAAATATCATAGAAGATCCTCCTGGGAAAACAATTATTTGGCGCCGTTGTTTAAATAGTCCACCATGAATTACATGCAAGCGACTATGCCGGCAGCGCCTTGAAACTGCCATATGTACCACATAGCCACCGACGTTCCGACCCAGCAGTCAGCTAAGTATCCAGGAAGTACGGAGGATGAAGTGCAATGATCATCGGTAGATGCTGATGCTCAGCCGAGATCTCCGCTGACAAATCTCCATCAGACTCGAGCCTTCGACGGAATCATCGTCGGGTAAACGTGTGGGTAAGCTCAAAATACATATATTTACTTCGATGCATAGCCTCCAATGCACATGGCGCATGGAGATAAACTTAAATAAAGATGCCATCGATGCATATCGTCCAAATTTGAGGATGACATAGTGTGTATCTTTCAAGTATCTTTGGAATATCCGAATCGGCGCGAATCATCATCACCACCAACGCTATCACAACAAATTATAATTGGACTCACAGTGATCAACTTACGCACTAGCTGATCTGATATAAAAGAAAGAAATTTCGTCGATGCTCATGAGCACTAGCCATTGCATTTGTAAATTTCCCACTATTAATACCACTCAATTTACGATCCCCGATAGTGAGATTTGTGATATTCGCCAGTGCACTGATATTCCATCGATTCTGTCCTCGACTAGTCCGCGTGTCGGGAAGCGCCCGGTGAAATGAATTGTGTGAAACTCTGTGGTCGCAGTCGCCCTCGGTCCTCTTGCCATTACCACCTCACCATTAGCCCCATCTGAAATGGTTACAGTAACAGCGGAGGAAATTAGTCGCCCGGAGAACGTGAAGGCAGAAGATATCGTCATTGCGTAGGAAATATCCATACCATTGCTCTATTAGTAATGCTGATATATATTTTAGATTCATGGGCCTCACAGGATCCGGAAAGAGCAACGCAAGTGGCCTTCGACTTCAATTTTTCCAAATGGCTTACCTTCCACCAGTTCATCGACACTCTTGTCGGAGATCATAACAAGCGGACGGGCCACAAGCTCCAATCATGCTCAGACAAAGTTCGCATTACCCGTGTGCGCAATCATCCCGACAAAGGAGACCGTATCATTCTTGTTGATACTCCGGGATTCGACAACACGTATAAATCTGAGATGGACGTTCTGAAAATAATCGCCGATTGGCTAGTAAAAACGTGAGCAAGAAGAACCTTTAAATTTCATCCTCCTGATAATAAACCAAGCTATTCATCATTTTGCCGGCAGATACAAGAAAAAAGTAAAACTCACAGGCATCATCTACCTCCATCGCATCTCTGACAACCGGATGGCGGGGATGCCGCACAAAAATATCCGGATGTTCGGAGAGCTATGTGGCGAAAAGGGCGCAAAACGGGTCATGCTGGCTACGACGATGTGGGACCGAATCCGCAAGGACGTCGCTGAGCAGCGGCAGAAAGAGCTTGAGGAGAAATATTGGCGGGCGATGCTTGAGTGGGGAGCGCACACCACGCGGTTCGGTAACACACAAGAAGATGGTTGGAGGATTTTGGACGAGCTAATTAAGAGAGTGGAGGATGTACATGAAGGGTTTTTGATTCAAGAGGAGTTGGTGGATCAGGGGAAACAGCTGGTTGAGACGAAGGCTGGCGGGGAAGTGTCTTTGTTTGCTTCGGTTCAGGAAGTCCGCGATGAAGGAAAGGCGACGATGGACTTGCTGGAAGAGCAGGCGAAACATAAAGCACCGGAGAAAGCTCCAGAAAATGTACGCTAGAAGAGGGGATCTGGAGGAAGATCGACATTGTCATAAACACTCCACAGGAAAGTTGCCGATGCTGGTCTGATTCAAGATAAATCTCCTCTGTTATTAGTATAGCGTTTTGGTTTATGTGTATTTCAAATAGGACTTTATCCGAACCAGCGTGTTCTTAAGTCCAAAGATTCAGAAGGAAGAGAATTTGGCAAGCTAGACATAATTGATTTATAACAAATAACATGGCATCCATAATCACGACTTTCGCACTTACTCCCTTTGAATAAGCTTGTAGAAACTTAAAGAAGTGCTTACAAGAATACTGGTGCAATGAGAAGAAAGAACCATCGTAAACTTTCCTTTCAAGAACTCTTTTACAGGCAATGGAATAGAAGTGAAGTGAAGGCCCAGAGAATGGGTATTCAGTGCCCAAGGAAGGAAGAAAAACATTGAGAAAAAGGCACGCAAGTATGATGTAGTTGACATCCAGTTTGTTAATTGCAACAGAACTGCAAAACAAATACGAAAACGGAAGCAGAAGGAAAAAGAGATATTTCCTTAAGCGGATGCTATGAAGAAACGCAAAGCGAGAAGAAAAAGGAGGATGAACGTATGATCAAAGCC
Source organism: Nidula niveotomentosa (assembly GCA_036937135.1). NCBI lineage: Eukaryota > Fungi > Basidiomycota > Agaricomycetes > Agaricales > Nidulariaceae > Nidula > Nidula niveotomentosa. The sequence goes on from JASFDE010000047.1 coordinate 20,753, forward strand.
ATGATAGAAAACGAGAAAAAATTCAAATGAATTAGAAAACTCACTCTGAAAACGAAATCGATGTTAATTAGTAAAGTGTGACATGATCGAATTGCGAAACTGACCTTCTATCGTGGTCATGACGACCCTCAGCATCTCCGTATCCGTCGCGGTAGTGGTGCTATACGCTGAAAATACAATGTCAGAGGGATCAAGATGGGATGATAGTTCGCGTTCAGTTTGTGGCTACGGGGGTGAATGACAGCACGCGATACAGGCAAAGATCGAGGACGTAAAATTAGAGAGGTATCCATATTCAGTTTAAATCCTCGACCAGAACACATAAGAAGGCAAGAATTAAAAATGTAGTCAGTATTCTGCAAGCCTAAAAGCGGTGGCGTAGTAAGCAGCGCAGCTAGCGTGTAAGAAATCAGAAATTAGGAAACGGTGTCTCTGTCAACCAAAAAACTTTAATGAAATCCATGAAAGCAGGTTTAAAGTCCCAACTTTATACGCAAAGTATTCCTGTATCACGCAGAAACACAGCGGAATGCCCAGGGAAATGGATAGAACCAGCAGGGAATGCATCCAAAGAGAAGAAGGATCAAAGAGGACAAAGAAAGAATGCAAGAGGATGAATCAACAGAAGGATGGATGCAAATAACCCAAGAGAAGGCATAATATGTATAAAAATAAATAAAAAATGAAAAGAATACCAAGAAGTTAGGAACACAGAGGCAATAAATGACGTACTGAACATATGTTTCTTGCTCTTTCGACCACCTCGCAATATGCGCGATACCTCTTTGACACGTAGTTGATTTGGGCTTCGGTAGGTAACAAGACAGCTAGCAGCGCAGATATTTGCTTTCTATAGCCAGATGTATTGCTCTATGACTGAATCAGTCTGAACTTGGTTGAAGCTGCCTCCCATCTGGGAGAATATTGCTTCATGGCTTCGCTTGGACCACATTCTCTCCTGCGGATCTCATTTACTGAAGTTACCGGCTGTCAGCGTATATTGCATCAAGATGTTCAACAAGTCACCGGATGTGCCCCTTCCAATCATTGTATTTAGGTCGTACAATGTTTACCCGTATTTGTTACCCCGTTATGGTCAAACGTATTTTGGCCCCCTCGCTACACCACTCTGCCTTTTCATTCAAATTCTTCATAGACCAAGATTCGGTTCATCAAAACCTGCCCAAAAGAATAGACCACTGCCTTTTCAAGAGATGGTTCAAATCTTCATCAGGCAACTCTGGAGGAAGTGTAGAAAATAAAAATTTATTGAATCCTGCACAATAGTAGGTTGTACAACGGTGGCTGCTGGTATACAGCATTTAGGCTACTATACTATCTGGTAAGGAAATTCATATCTACGAACTACATATGCAGTCACCATATTTTATTCCCAAAAAACGTGTATAATGTCTGAGGGTGTGAACCAATAGCACACGAAGCAAGATACTTAAGCAAGACCAACTCACAAAATTATTACGGAGATACTATCAACTCGGTTTAAGAGGAGTATGACGCGAAAGTCAAGGGAGCTCGCTGAGGGAGGACTTTGTTGAGTTCGAAGTCAAGATCTGGGTGAGAGAAAAACGTCGAAGTCGAACGATTTTACATTCGCCAGCTGTACAGTTCTTCGGAATGGTCTGAAGTCACAGATGAACATCACCGTCGACGAAAGGGTAACTGCCGGCGTTGTGTTGGGCATGGGTTGAGCACGAAATGCAGGGAGCGCAACAGCGAACCTATGTTCAACACAATTTGGGGCCGTTTGCGTTCATGATGGCTTGATCTTGTGCTGAGCACAATTTCGCGTTTGAGCTGAACGCAAACGGCTCACAATGGTTTTGATTGCAAATGTAGGTCTGGCCGTGTAACTCACACGAATTACGAGCAGGATGTGTCTAGTATAAAAATTAAACGGTGGGTGTGCGTAATGAAGATTATATAGTTTTTATTGAGCATTAATGCGGAGAGAGGGATCTTGCACGCTGGTGGTGCACGCTGATGCAAGCCGTGGCACGCCATTTCTTATGCTCCTATCCGATCAACGAGCGCATCTATACATCCAAGGGCGAAATTGCATTAAATGGAGCTTCAGATCTCTCGATATCGGAAAATCTATCGGCATGGAGATACCCACGCATACAGATATCCAATGCTAGTCCAATGTCTTACTCAGGTAGGTTTAGGGGCAATTTCTTTCTTTTGCCTTCGACCGGATGATGTGCTTCGAATTTACTTTAGTGGGTCCATTAAATCAATCTCCTGTCTTGGAAAGCCACATACATTCTTACCCCGACATTTTCACCCTTTGAGACTGAGCTGTCTTTTTGCAGAACTCTCATAGTAAACAACGTGGCTGTGGTCGAACTTCTCCGCCAACAAGCACTTGTTGAGAAACCACAAACAAACATAACACACACTTAACATTGCTTACTTCCAAGTTCCGATTCTTAAATTTCCTTGTGGACCACTCTTCAACCGTTACAGGTCCTTATAAACCATTCCTCGACTCATTGATTCTTCCGTATCTTACTGAATTTTGAGTTCATGGACAGTACAAAGGAGACAGGTGCGTCTCTCATATATAGAGCTTCTTCATGTGAACTCTCTTTATGAACACATGCTTTAGCAGGAGCGAATAAATGGAGTAACGAAGAATTCTCTGCGCAAGTGCGCCTTAGGAGACAGGAGATTATAGAGCTTCCTTCATTCAAGCTGTGGAGAACTTTGTTGAATACTGAACCTTTGCCAGATGGATACGAGATGTGGTACGGTCTCCGCAATGGAGAGTACTATTATGTTGAAGTCAAAGGCCTTCCAGGAACTCTTGCAGGGGATATTCTTGCGTTCAAAAAGGACTTGCCTCGGTACGACTGCAATCTTCTTATTGCTGGGGATTATGTCAGCAGCACAGAGAGAAAGACGGTACCCTCTCATGATCCCTTCGAGGAAGATGATTCTTGGAGGGAGGATGTCAGCGAGGAGCTTTCACATCTACCTGTTATTATAGTCATTGAGGAGAAGCATTTCGTCAAACGAACGGGAACTAAACGTGAGATACAAAACCTTCTCAGATGCCGCGGCTCTCCATACACGGTCCAGTTGCTCGGAAAGTCTCCCGACAATTACTTGGTACTCGAGAGGATAGAGACATCTCTTGTCAACTACTGCGTCGCGATAGAAGATAATACGCGCGTGGAAACGATTAAACGGCTGATGCTCGAGGTCCTAGAGGGAATATCATTCTTGCAATCCCAAGGAATCATGCATCGCGACATTGTGCTTCGGAACTTTATGTATAGCGGGCATGTTGTTATATGTGACTTGGAATCTGACCAGGCTAGCCTTGGTTGCACGGCCCCCGAGCTGCGGGTCACGCCAGACAGGAAAAATTTCTGTCCTTCCACAGAAGTCTTCGGATTGGGCACTCTGCTTTGGGAGATCTGCCACTTCAACTTTGCACGCGATATATTTTTTACAGCTGAGTTCCCCCCTCCACCTCCATTCCACGATATCTTCCTCGCATGTATCCAGAGAGATGCCGAGAAGCGACCAACAATTCAACAATTGAAAGCCATGCTGGAAGCTATCTCCTAGGTTATCTCGTAATATTTACACAAGTTATACATCGGGAAAACCACAAATGTTTAAATATGTATAGTGATGTCAAAGTAGGCAAATTGTGTATATTTTTTATCAGTTAGATCGATGAGACAAAATATGAAATTTTATTTTTTCGCTTAGTAATGGTGAATGATTATTACAGTCAATTCAACGATAATATTATGCCATTATACTTATACATTTGAGAGCGAAGTATTGCACATATGAATATCAAGACCCCACATACAAACAGGACATACGACAGCACGATCAGAGTTGTTTTAGCACCCCGGTGTACTCGAGCCTAATTCTTGACTTGAGATGCCGGCAAGTTAAGTACATACTCGGGATATTTTATTGAGCGACTGCAGATGTATAATAAAATATAATATCACCGAGAGGAATATCCTCCGGTATCAACGTTAGCGGAGGCGAAGACGCAACGTGTTGAGCCGCGGGTGTACCCACATCGTGAGGTTCAGTTTAGAAGGTGAAGCGTGCGTTTGCAAAGCCGTGATGGCTCGCAGTCTTATTCAACTTACTAGATGGGGTTCGTGCAAAAAGTGAAGGGACTGCATAATTTGTTAGAGAAGAGGAGTTAGATTGTCGATGACACGAGGAATGTATGCTCTCATTCATGTCAAAACAAAGAAAGAGGGTGACTGCATAGCCAGTTGGAGAAGAGTGGTTATATTAGCAATAATCATTCGCGGGTGGTGCTTACTTGGGCCGTTTGGGTATGAATCAATGATAACCGCGACGTGTATGTCATTCATTCACGAAGAATAGCCCATCAGTAAATGGCTAACCTCAATATGCACAATGAGTCTGACAGCAGCCATTCCATTCGCGAGTTAACGCATGCCGTACAGAAAGAAAGTCCGCTAGAAATGCACACAAAAGATGCAGGACTCTATGCGCATAAGGAACTACAGTATGGGTAAGGCCTCTGATCGACTGTGGTCGCAGAATGATCCTTAGACGCTCAGGTGCGCCATTTATAAACTAAATCTTTACATCCGCGGCACGCGTATTCAAGTTGGACGTAGGAAGGATAGATGAAACGAGGAAGTAGCCTGTCGAAGAAGATGGATTAGTATGATGATGGTCAATCGCGAGTGGGACTTACCAGCATCTGCACCACCCGGGGCACACACTTGAAGCCTAAGCGATGATAACGGCTGTAGGCGGCCGCTTCTGAGTTCTGGATGTCGCCGAACCGCGGTAGATAGAAGTGATTAGCCGTTTAGATTATTTTTCATCTAAGAAAACAGATAGGTAGATCCGAATGAATTAAATCCCGCTGAATCGGCCTAATTTACGGTTACTGTCATAATATATGGATAACGTTAGTTTTTACGGTCACTTTAATGTAGAAGGAGAATGAGAGGCGTATCATATCAGGCCCACAGGCACGTAGATGCATACCGACCTGCACGCTGCAAGAAATCTACCCTCGCTAGGTCAAAAAGCCCCTGTGGGCCAGCAAGTGGCACCGCAGAGAACGGAGTTTGGTCTCATGACCATGGTAGCGCTCGCTCGCTTCTTGCCATTTGCACGCTAAACGATGTTCCAAGATGGGCTGGGTTTTCTGTCCGCCGTGTAGCATGGCTAGTGTGATTGGGGTTCTTTGTGAGGATAGGCCCGCGCGTGTGGCGCCTCGCGCCTCGAGGCGTGGAATGTTCGTGAGGTTAGAAGCTAAAGTGTGTCAGGCGTGATGACACAACACGGAGACCCCTGCCGCATCGAGGGAGAGCAAAAATGTACGACCTGAGAATACGAGCGGGGTTGAGAATGCCAATCAACTGAAAGATCATATGGGACTGGAGAAGGAAGCAGGACTGGTTATGAATCGCAGCTTCGCGAAGTTCACTCCATCATGTGACTTCACACAGCTCACACGTGACACAGCTCCTATTCTTGGCGTCATTGCCACTGACAGGGACTTTGGAAATGAATTTTGAGTGGCACCTGGATAACGTTACTGCTCGTTAGGCCAATACGGGTCTGCACGTCCTCCTTGGACCCACCAGCGCGCGCGGACGCGGACGACGACCCACCGGGATCAGCATCGCACTGCGGTCTCTGCTGCGAATAGCTTGCGTGGCTCTTCTCACGAGACCAGGGTACGGGATCAGTCAGAGGGGCGCTTGGGAACCGCTGCTTACATCAAGCCTCTGCGTTTGAAGTCTTGGAGCGTGAAGGAGGACAGGCAGGTACATCTGCGATTGGGGCAGACTGTCACTTTGTCTTTCGGTCGCGTTGCTGGCTGTGGGGCATCTCTCAGGTACGTTCTGCTACCCACATGCGAATTGCAGGTCCTGACGCCCGTGGGCACCCAGTTTCGCTTGCTTCGGGCATCAGCAGAATCATTATCATTATCACGCACAGCCCTCGTACTCCCTCCTCCTCTCACCACCTTGCTAATACGACCTCGCTCGGGCCCTCCGCAGCGTAGCAACACCACACGCACCCACCCGCTGCTGCGCCATTGTCGAAAGGAGTATAGGCCCTTTGTCTCTGACGCAGGAACGAAAGAAAGAAAGAGCGAAGAAAAGAAAGAGAAAGACAGAAAGCAAGGAGAGGCAAAGGCAAAGTGGAAGTGGATCTTCGTCAGAGGCTCATACATAAAGACGAGTGCCTCCTCCTACCCACCTATCCGCCGTTCCCTGTCACGTCAGTCCAACTCTCCCATCCCTATAATCCACCAACATGCAAGAACCCGTCGCCATCCGCACCGGCCTCGCGGCGGTCAAACGCCCAGGGGGCCTCATCGGCCGCTCCTGGGCCCCCAAAGAGCTCGTTCTAGCTCCAGACGCACTCATCATCCGTCCCGTACGTACCCCTCTCTGCCCCATTCCCTTGCTTATCCCCATTTCCCCACTAATCCCCCTTCCCACCACCCAGCCCCCAACCCGCACCCGCCGCACACGCACAACCGCCCTCCCCCTCGCCTCCATTACCGCCCTCGAGCGCGTGGACCTTACCCCGTGCTGCCTCGCCCTCTCCCTCGCCCCAACGACGGGCAAGGGGAAACGATACTACCTCTCCTTCGACTCTGACGCGGCGCTGTATGACTGGCAGGAGGACATCTACGCGCGCGCACCGCTACTTGGTGGGTACAGCAGCGCGCCATTCAATTTTGTGCATGAGGCGCATGTGGGGTATGAGAGTGGTACGGTGAGTACTTTCGTGTTTCGAGTTTTTGTGTTTTGTTGTTCGTCCGGATTTGTGCTTCGGGATTTTCGTTTTTTGGGATTTTCTTTTTGTTGTTCCTGGGGGTTATGGATATGTGTAGTTTGTGCGACATTTCTTTTTGTCAAAGCTTTTCTTTTTGTTCCTATCCAAATTCTTTTGTCCTCCATCCCACCTATTAGTGTCCCTTCCCTTAAGTCCTTTTTGTCTTTCCTCTTCATACTTGTTGTCACCCGTTCAACCCCTTCTCGTGTCTTTTTGTTCCCCTCACTTCTTGCAGACTCTCCACCCGCTCTATCTTCACCCAATTCACCCCCCCGCCTTTTTGTTCTCTCCTACCCCGCGTGCTCAAAATACTATCTATGTACTTCATCATGCATTTTCCTTCTGTGTTTCGGGCGCCCCCCGCACTTCCATTCCTCTGTGCGCGCTCTTGCCTTTGCGCGCTCTTGCCTTGTGCACCCCCTTACCTTAGCGCCCTACCTTTGCGCCCTCCATTTTACATCATTCCGCCCCCTAACTCCCGATCCACTAATTCTGACATACTTTCTCCGCACCCCTCCCGCAGGACACCTACGCTGAAATGGTCGCCAAGGCAGAGCGCGCGCCGCTCAAGAACGCTACGAATGGCCCAGGCCATGCGCAAGTCGGCAGTACGTCGAAGTTACCTGTAGCGAATGCACCGACAGCGGCACCAGCGCTAGATGAGAAGAGGAAGAATTTGAGCATTGATGAGGTGTGTTTTGAGTTTTTCGATTTGGGGGTTTCGTTGAGCTCGTTTGTTGAGTTCGTGGTATCGAGCGTTGTCGTCTTTCTGCTCCCCAGTCGTTCGTTGCTGTTTTGCGTTTTGGTTACAGAACCGACGTTTCGTCCGATTTCCATTCCCGCTCCTCCACCTTGCTATTCTCTCCCTCACACATACCAACTAACACCCGATCTATCACAGGGCGCCTCTGATTCCGGCACCATCCTCTCCGGTCTCTGCTCCATCAAACAAGAAGGCTCCCTCACCAGCGGCTGGTTCTGGCGCACGCGGTGGCTCGTGTTGACCCCGCGCGTGCTGGCGATCCATCGGTCGCAGGTGCGTCTCTCTTCCCCCCTTCCACTTCCCCTTTATCCACATCCCTAACCCTCTCGTTCCTTCCTTTTTCACAGAGCGCCCCCTTGCCGACACACCAAATCCCGCTCACCACCCTCGCCTCCATCGAGCGCGTCGTGCACCGCCGGCCGTACTGCCTCCTCCTCGAGACCACCGGGAAGAGGAGACGGTATTATTTGTCGTTTGAGAGTGACAGGGAGCTGTATGCGTGGAACGATGCGGTGTATCTGCATTTGCATGGCGGAGGGGAAGGGGGGGCAGGGGATATAGGGCTCCCGACGAGTGTGGTGCACAGGGTGCACGTCGGGGTTGATGCGAAGACGGGGGAGTTCACGGTGCGTTCTTCTTGGTGTTGGTGGTTGGGTAACTTACTGATTGAGCATTTGGATGCAGAGTCTCCCCCCTGAATGGCGCGCCACCCTCCAGCCGCACCTCCTCCCCCCCTCATCCTCCAACCCCACCCCCTCCTCCTCCCCTCCCTCCCACCTGGCCCCCAACACCACCAAATCCAAACGTGCCTCCACCCAATCGCAGTCCCACTCCGGCAGTACCAAGCGCCACTCCAAGCGCGCCTCCCTCCCTCCAGCGACGAAGGTCACGCTCCCGAGCAGCAGGGCGGAGCAGAGTATAGGGTCGGTGGATACGCTCATTGAGCGGTGAACCTCCCATGGGCGGGGGTTTTGGTTTTTTTTTCTGGTGATTTGGGTTTTTATGGTTATCTCCCCTCTCTTCTGCAATTCCTCTGTTCTGTGTCCTGTTCTGTTGTGTCATGCACGTCTCTCCTCTCCCTCTCTTATTGTTGTTTCCGTCCTCCTCGCGCATTCTTCCATTCTTCCTTCTCAAGCACACATGCGAGCCTGACTCTGTACGATAATCCCCTCGCGGACGCTGCCCTGGTGTCTTCGTCCGTGGCCCCTACCTACCACTTCTTTGATTGTTCGTTGGCACGTCTTATCGCGCTTGTTGTCGTTGGGTACTATACCATTTCGTCTTGATTCATAACCTCTATTTCGTCCGAATCTTACAAGTAATTGCATTTGCATTCTTTTCTTTTCTTAGTTGTCTGTTGAGCATGCACGATGTTGATATATACACGAGTGGAACTGGGCAGTCTATTTCACAATTTCTATTTCGTTGGCCTGGACATCGAACCGAGCCGTCTTCGTCGCTGGCCTGATGCGTAACTGAAATCACTCAGGCTCGGTGGAAGTAAGTGCCGGTACGTCAGTGCGGGCCTGGGTAGGTCTCGCACCACAAATTGATGATATGTAGGCTATGTATTATGATTCGTTTCGCGTTGAGATAATGCTAGTGCACGGTAGCTATCTCTGCTCATCGTGAGCGTAGAAGTTGAAAGACTGTCCGTGCTCGCTATCGAGACTCGTGTTCATAAAGCACAATTACCGGTGCCCCTGCTAATATAAGGCATCGCCGATCATGGCGGCGAAACGCGCACATAGCCGTCGGCATGGACGCTTTCCGTCCGCGTGACGTGAGTGCGGTGGGTCATCGGAGAACCGAACAGGAACGGCAGTGCAATCCCACGTGGCGCACCGGAGTGGGAAAAGACCCCAACAGTGTGCTCGAGCACTCCTGCCTCCACTCGCCGCAGGGCTCTTAACGCAGTCGGCCCCTGCATAACGTATACCCAACTACCACAACCAAAATGTCGTCCGGTGAGCACCCTTTCTGCACATTTTTCTTTTACGCGCGGGGCGGAGGCGATCGATGGGGACAGGGCAAGAGCTTATCTTGCGCTGCGAGGTGATCGAAAAATCTTCGGCGGGAGGGAAGAAGAGCAAAGGGGGGAAACAAGAATTTTTTTTAAGAAATAAGTAATGACGCCAGCGCTGGTCATCCAGCCTCGAGGCGGCGTTACTCCCTTTCCCATCCCTTCTTAGCCTCTTATCGCACATCGCTCCCTTCTTTCCTTTCTGGTTACGCTTCCTGCGATGTCTGCCTTGCCCTCGACGACCCCGCCGTTGACAGACTCGTCGGCGGCCACGATCCCCATGTCCTCCACGCCCTCTAGTACGCAAAGCACTTCTCCTTCCCCTGCTCCTCCCTCATCTTCCTCGGGTGCCGCTATCTCCCTGTCTTATCATCTACTGACGCTAATTTGATCCGACAGTTGCCCCCCCTCCCTCGGCGAGCTCGACACCTCCCACGACATCCGATTCCTCTACTATTCAGAGCTCGTCGATATCAAGCAGCCCTGACACCTCCAGCTCTAACCCCCTCTCCACCCCGCCACCCTCCTCTTCTTCTACCCCACCCCCCTCTTCATCCTCCTCCGCCGCCTCCTCCAGCCCCTCCAGCTCTTCCAGCTCCTCCAGCTCCTCTAGCTCCTCCAGCTCTTCCGTCACCAGCGTCCTTACCCAGTCCTCAACGAGCGTATTTCAGTCTGCGTCCGTGTAAGTGCCTCCTTGTCCACCCCACTCTCACGAGGCTGATGACATATCCTCTGCAGTGTGACCTCGAACGGTCAGACATTCACCACCTCCGTCGCGTTTACGACCGTCTTCGCTCCGGGACAGACCATCACCGCCCCTGCTGATACGAGCAACAGGAGCTCGAGCAAATCAAACACAGGCGCCATTGTTGGCGGTGTTGTTGGCGGTATGTGTGCCCTCCATTCTGCATTCTTGTCCTCCCCCTGCGCCCTTGTCCCTCCTATCCCGTTCTATCCCGTCCGATGACCTTTCCCATGCCCGCTTCTCACTCCTATACCTATACCATTTTCGCCCTTCTCTTCACCCCTTCTCACTTCCCTACTTCTTCCGCATCCATTTCCTGTTCTCGCCTCTCTTCGATCCGCATCATGCTTTCCTTGGCTTCGATCCCTCCCTCATCATATCCCGTATTTAACTAATCCCCCTCTCATTAGGCGTAGGCGGCCTCGCCCTCCTGTTCCTCCTCTTCTGGTTCCTCCGCCGCCGGCATCAAAACCAAAACGAGTTCGATGGTAACTTCGACCCTGACCGCGTCGTGCGCGCCTCGGGTGCCGACCCCGCCTCTCTGGGCGGCACACTCCCACCCACCGCCATCCTGGACGAGGAGGAAGACGACGGCATGGGCGGGCGCCTGGGCGGCACGGGCATCGGTGGCGGCGTGGTGACGCCGTTCGCGTACCAACCCGCTAGCACTCCCGGGCAGCAGGAGATGGGTATGCGGGATGCAGCGGCGGGTGCCACTGTGCTCGGTGCGGCGGGCGCAGCGGCGTACTACAGCAACAATGAGAAGCGCCGCCCGCCGCACCCCACGCCTGGTCCTGGACCCATGGGTGCAGGAGCAGGCGGATCGTATGCCAACAATCTCACTTCCCCGAGCGCGTACTCCACCAACCCCATCTCCCCGAGCGCGTACTCCACCTCTTCCGTAGGGGGCTACCCCGCCCCCTCTTCCGACGGGTACCCGCACGTCGCGTCCTCCGAGGGCGGCCATCATCCCACCACCCTCGCTACGCACACCACGGGTTCTTCGTCGTCTTACTACCCCCCCAGCGTGCCTGGCTCGATCCCCGTGGGCGCGTACTACCCCCCCACGGGGCGCGGGCCCTCCCCCGGCCCGTCTATGGCGCAGACACACTCCAGCTCAGGGCACTCCCAGCCTGGCGGCGTGTCTGCGGCGCGCGTGGCGAAAGAGCAAGAGGCCTTTGGTTCCGGGGCAAGGCGCGTGGTGAATGCCGACTCGAATGAGCTGGACGAGGGCGGCGCGAATCTGCCGAACCGCCCTACGGCGGGAGGCATCGGGGAGGAGGCGCACCTGGCGTATTTGCAGAGCGGGCCTCGGGCGGGGATGGTGCAGCGGGCGCCGGGATCGTTGCCGAATCCGCATGAGGCGCAGGGGTACAACCCGTATGCGGAACACGCACAGGGATCAGGGCCTGGGTCGGCGGGGAGCGGTGTGCTTGTGCACCAGGATGGGGGGAGGCTGGATGCGAGGGGGGAGGAGGAGGAGAGGGAGGAGATTCCGCCTACGTATGATAGTTTGCCGATGGGAGATCGGCGGTAGGCGGGGGGTGGCAGGATTGGAATGGGGAGGGAAGAAGGTGAAGAATGTGGATAGAGGATTGAAGCGAGACGGTGGATGAGAGGCGGAAGGGAGGAGAATGTGGAAGAGAAAGGAAAGGCGATGGTATACCTACCTGCCTCGACTGTCAAGTCTAAATGAACGGATCACCGATGCCTTTCATACCTTCAATCACCCAGTACCACATACCACGACACCGGACTCAGGACTCTTCACGCATCACTGCGACTACCAGTACCCCCTCTCGTATTCGATTTCAGGACCCGATCGACATTGTTTCTATCTATATTTGCGACGAATCTACTACCCTTTCTTGACACTCACGTTACCCGCGCGATTTACCCCACTCCTTCTCGTACTTACGCTCACGCTCACGGACACATCCCTCACCCTCAACCTCTAAATAAAACATAAAAACATAAAAAAACACAAGAGAGTCGTATCGTCGTTGTAAAAGTTAAGCCGCATGCGTAACCTATATAGTGTACATGGTTCGAAGAAACCGAAAGTTAATTTACTGTCCGTTCGTTTTCTATTTTTTTTTAAATACTTCTTGGTATATATTTCATTTTCGTTAGGATTGTTACGATTTTCAGACGATGGGTGATAGCGTGTGTGGATGTTGGCAATCTCGTACTATTTCGCCGGATAGCGCACTAATTATTTGACTCGAACCAAGGACTTTCACTTGTTGTTCAAATTGCTTTCCTTACTTGCATACCCAGCTTCGGCTTATTCAAGTCAATTGATATCCGAGTTCTTATTATTAAGCTACTGTACTATTCGACCGTTGTATACAGCAGACCTCACAGCAAGGAGATCATATCGGCCGACTCCCATGGACAAGACTCGTCATACTAGGTGACGTCCCCTTCCGCGTCCTCGGAGTCCTCGTCCTCCGTACCCTCGTCCTCGTCTCCCGTGTCTTCATCCTCGTCCTCCATACCCTCATCCTGCAAATTCTGATCTCCATATTCCGCGTCCTCGGCATCGTCCTCCTCCGAAGAATCGTTAATTTCGGAACGGTATTTATAAATGTCATCATACTCAACATCCACAAATGCCCCCAGCTCCTCTAGGTAACCGCGATTAAAGTGCCAGTAAATGACTACATCAATTGCCGGTAACACGACGCCCGTTTATGCCTTTTCCGCATACAGGCTTTCAAGGCGTTGATCTACGCAGGCTCTTGGTCTTGGTCGGCTTCAACCATGGAGACTCGGAATCGACGTTTCGAGGATATGTGTTCGAAGGCTCTCGAAACAACGCGAGGGCACTTCGTGGTCCGAATTATCTGCTGTAATTGGATCATAGCGAAGAATGTTTAAGAAGCTTTCCAGCCAGCACGGAACCCAGTGCACTTTTGTCAGCTCCTGCAAGTGGCCGAATGTTTCAGCCCATTCTAGCGCAATCTTCCGACTGTCGGAGACACGGAGCGTCGGAAGTCGCGAGAATGGAAGCGCCGAGTATACGTCCAATATCTCCTGTGTTTCATCCGTACATAATGATAAATCCAGGGATTCTCGACAAGTACGACTGTCCTCGATCGACCTCTCTTTAGGCTACGCCATGATGAAAATATTGAATCCCGCTGGGAATGAGGTATCCCTCGGTAACCTTGATATACAGAGAGGAAGGCAGACCGTGGTTCATTAGCATAGAACGCTTTACATTTCTCCAATGTACTGATAACGAGGGGACAACACGTCCCGTATTATCCAGTGCATAAAAGTTAAGCTTGGTCTTCGTTGGGAAAAAGGACACGCCCGGGAAAAATTCGTGCATTCTAGGGCAGTAGATTTTACGATGTTGACATCTTTCAAACAGGGAAGTTTGATGATTTTCATGTTGAGCGCTTCCAATTTTTGAACCGCAGATAGACAACCGACAAGATCGAGGGATTCAAACCTTGGCATTTTCTCTAGGACATCCAAAAGTTGACGTGTTGTAGGACGAGCAGAGACCGATGGAAATGAACCCTCAAGTGTACAAGACCTCTGAGGAATGGCAAGGTCCATTTGAAGTTGAGATTTATCGGCTCCAAGCCTCAAAGACGGGGAGTACCTTCACAAAGCAATTCATCGGGAAGGGATATGGTACGGCTGAATCCACCAATACCAATGTCCTCTCGATCCTGCACCATTGATAGAGATTCAAGCAGAGGGGCAGAAGGAAAAAGTAGGAGACCAAGTAAGCTGTTCAACCCAGAACTTGACACGTCGTCAGGCAAACCGATATTCAAGGTTCTGGCTCTTGGCATCTGCTGAAGTACCGCTCGCATTGCATCCAATTGATGACGATCCCTCCACAGCGATGATGTGAGGTCAGCTTCGATGTGAAGTCTGGCCATTTTTAAGCACATGAGCATTTCTTCCGTCCATCTGGTTATCTACATACGACATCTGCCCAACTGCTAGGTCATTCAATTGCTACTTGTCTCCAGTGGCGTGCGACATGCGTAAATTTTATCCAGTCAAGAGACTTCTGCAGGTTATAGAAGATGCTGTATCTTGAGGGCCGAGTCGCACAGAGAGTGAAAATGCTGGAGAGCACTTGCTGGTAGTCTGCCAATAGGAACAAGGGTGTTTCATCGGGGTTTGAGTGAGCGAATTAACTCCTCCAGTCTCAGGATCTCCAGATCAATCTCGCAACGGACACTTTGTGTTAGGTCGTCTTTGCGCATGTGCATTTTCAAATCCATCGTCAAGCTAAAGAAAAGTTATATGTTCAGATTATATAAATATATGAAGTATTCATTGTGGACACACTTTTCATCAAGTTTTACAAGTTTGTGTGTAGTTGAATACACACTGAAAGCCAGCGAACCAGCGACGACTTATAAGTGTCAAAGTCTTGAAAATCCGGATTAAACGGCGAAAAGGAAGTCGATGATGAGGTTGCAATTAATTATCGAGTGACCCAACATCCGAGCGTACATAAGAGGGAGTCTGCCCTCAATTATACCTCACGAGTTGCTCAAGAGTCTGCCGCGATCTTCAATTTGTCTTCGGCGAATATTTATACTCCCCAGGCTCTATAGATTCGATGCGGATAGAGGGTCAAGGTTAACATGCTCGATGGCAAGCATTCAATGGCTTTGGAAACACAGAGAAGAACCCTGTGTCCACGTCGTCAGGCGTAGGTGAATTACCCCTAAGAGCTTTCAAAAAGCTAGGCAGCCAACACCCAATCCAATGTACTGATGTCAACTCTGGAAAGAGACCACTCCAGTGTAAGTAGATATCCAATGACAATGAATGATTCGAGTCTTGGCATCTTCTCCAAAACATCCAATAATCGATGTGCTGTACGACGAGAAGCATCCGGCATACAGCGAACCGTGAAGTGGACACGACCGGTGAGGGACCCTGAAGTCCATTTAAAGTCGCAATACTGCAGCTCCAAGTTCATAGACGGGGAGTTCCCAACAAAGGAATTCCTCTGGAATGGATACGTAGCGGCCAATATTACCAAAGTCATGTCGATCCAGCTCGATCGCGAGAGATTCAAGCAGAGGCGCTGAAGTACAGCCTAGGAGATACAGCGGGCTCTTCAATGCAGGATCCGCCACATCAGGGAAAATGATGTTCAACGTTCTTCTCAAATCCGCCGAAGCGCCGCTCGCACTGGTTCTAGTTTCGGATAGTCTCTCCACTAGATCAAAGTAAGACTAGCTTCGATGGCGAGACCAACCGATTTTGAGCGCCTGAGTATCTCTTCCCTCCACCGGGGCTGTCGACACACGACATCTTCCCACAGGTTAGGACAATCGATTGCTATTTGTATCCAATAGCGCGCGCCATGATCCAATTGAGAGATCTGTAGTACAAGTGACCGCAGATTTCTTCATCTTTCGAGAGCCGACTAGCATAGAATGCGAAAATGCTGGAGAGTAATTCTGCTAATAACCTGGCAATGGGAGCAAGGGTGTTTCGCCGGGACTTGAGCAAGCGAATTGACTCTTCCAGTCGTTAGGTCTCCAGGTCAATCTTGCCACAGAGACTTTCTGATGAGTCATCTTGACGTATTCTGACATCTGTTACCAACTCGTCGTCAGAGTACGCAGTTTTAGTTGAGACTTTACACAAAGTAGTCAACGTGGACACACCTTTAATGAATGGATTTCCCGAGTAGTTATGCTGAAAACCAGCAAGCATATATACGTATCTGGATCATTCATAACTGGATGGACTCGAAGTGAAGTGGACATCGAAAACAGTGGTTGCTGGTGACATGTCTAGTGACAATAGGTGATGGCAGGATAGCCTGTCGGTGGGATGGAACCAATCATATTTTGTATTTTGTTAGTAACAGTATGTTCAATACCCACATGGAGCTGATAGTTAAACATTCAAGTTTGCCCCACCACTCCATGCAGCATCAGGCCGTCTCACTCATGTAAGACTCTGACTCACGTATTCCCAACCTATACTCTCAGACATCAGTTCATCCCCTTCTCCAACTCTCCACATTGTGCACATGCCTACTCTGGCTTTCAACTTGAACATCTGCATGAACTCTATGGTGCACGGTATCTTGTCAGTCAATATAACCAGCCTCACCACACCTCTGGATACTGTTCATGACAGATATACATAAATTTGGAAAATTACCTTCTGAATGTGAACAATGAGCAATGAGGACCAAACATCAAGAGTAGCACCTCTTTATTTTACACTTGTTATATTAGAGAGCTTGTGATTTTTGCATAGTGCAAGATATTTTGATGTGAAATATTTTAATATGATTTGCATTGTGTGATATCTTTGCATCTACACCACAACTTCAATTCTTACATTCTGAAAATCTCAATCTCAGGTCTGATATATAATATATCAAACATTTACAGCAGAATTTTTTAAATTGTAAGCACATTTTTCTGCAGAGGAATCCTTCAGTGAAAATGTTGCACAATGGAAAATTGCATCAAAATATTTTGCACTGTGCAAAATCACAAGCTCTCTATTACCTTCCTATCTACCAATCCCCAAGGAATAACTCATTTGTGCCTAATACACCAACTAACAGCTATCTTACTAAAACAACTGCAGTGCCTTCCTACATTTTAATACATTTGTAAAGCTGGTTTCCAATAAATACCAAATACAAATAGCAGAAAAGAAAATAAATAAATAAATGATACAAAGAATGAAACTTCAATGCTCACAATGGAATTCATGATATTGAATTTTATAGAAGATTTTTGAGCTTCATATAATGGTCAACAACCTAATGGAAATGTAAAGCAAACTTATAATTACAGATCATAAAAACTTACATCCTAAACCCATTTAGCACAATGTTAAATTGGCTTAACATATACAAATGTCAAAAATTACCTGCTAAACATGAAAGATCAGCATTTAGGAACCAGCATTAATAATGGCACTGACATAATGGAAATACAACTCACCCACTATTGAAGTAAAATGACTAATAAATGTCATAAATAAAAGATTAAAATACAAAATTTTTCTTACATCCTAAAATAAGTCACAACAAAGAAATATCAGCAAGGAGTAATCAGTTTGTGAGAAAGGGGGTTGCTTACTCCCTGTTCACCAAGTGTGAGCAGAGGTAATTCAGTGAACACTCAGACTTACTATCTGTATTGAGTGAGCAGGAGCCAGGGATGAGCAGTGAACATCTCTATTGCGAGTAAACAGCCACTTACTTCCTGTTTTCAGCCAGCAGGAGCCAGGGATGAGCAGTGAACACCCTTCATTGTGAACAAACAGCTTACTTTCTGAAATTAGCCAGCAAGAGCCAGGGGTGAGCAGTAAACACCTCCATTGTGAACAAACAGCAGCTTACTTTCTGAAATCAGCCAGCAAGAGCCATGGGTGAGCAGTGAACACCTCCAATGTGAACAAACAGCCACTTACTTCCTGAAATCAGCCAGCAGGAGCCAGGAGTGAGCAGTGAACACCTCCATTGTGAACAAACAGCCACTTACATTCTGAAATCAGCCATCAGGAGCCAGGGTAAGCAGTGAACACCTCCATCATGAACAAAAAGCCACTTACAATCTGAAATCAGCCAGCAGGAGCCAGGGATGAGCAGTGAACATCTACATTGTGAACAAACAACCACTTACATTCTGAAATCAGCCAGTAGGAGCCAGGGGTGAGCAGTGAACACTTCCATTGTGAACGAAAAGCCACTTACTCCCTGTTTTCAGCCAGCAGGAGCCAGGGGTGAGCAGTGAACACCTCCATTGTGAACAAGCAGCCACTTACTTCCTGAAATTAGACAGCAGGAGCTAGGGGTGAGTAGTGAACACCTCCATTGTGAACAAAGCCACTTACTGCCTGTTTTCAGATGGTAGGAGCTAGGAGTGAGCAGTGAACACCTCCATTATGAACAAAAAGCAACTTACTGCCTGTTTTCAGATGGTAGGAGCCAGGAGTGAGCAGTGAACATCTCCATTGTGAACAAACAGCCACTTACAAACTGAAATCAGCCAGCAAGAGCTAGGGGTGAGCAGGGGAACAGCTCTATTGTGAACAACCAGCCACTTACATACTGAAATCAGCCAGCAAAAGCCAAGGGTGAGCAATGAACACCTCCATTGTGAACAAAAAGCCACTCACATACTGAAATCAGTCAGCAGGAGCCAGGGGTGAGCAGTGAACACCTCCATTGTGAACAAACAGCCACTTACTTCCTGAAATCAGTCAGCAGGAGCCAGGGGTGAGCAGTGAATACCTCCATTGTGGACAAACAGCCACTTACTGCCTGTTTTCAGATAGCAGGAGCCAGGGGTGAGCAGTGAACACCTCCATTGTAAACAAGCAATCTCTTACATTCTGAAATCAGTCAGCAGGAGCCAGGGGTGAGTAGTGAACACCTCTGTTGTGAACAAAGAGCAACTTACTCCCTGTTTTCAGCCAGCAGGAGCCAGGGGGTGAGCAGTGAATGCCTCCATTGTGAACAAACAGCCACTTACAGACTAAAATCAGCCAGCAGGAGCCAGGGGTGAGCAATGAACACCTTCATTGTGAAAAAACAGCCACTCACATACTGAAATCAGTCAGCCGGAGCCAGGGGTGAGTAGTGAACATCTCCATCATGAACAAACAGCCACTTACTTTCTGAAATCAGCCAGCAGGAGCCAGGGGTGAACAGTGAACACCTCCATTGTGAACAAACAGCTGCTTACTGCCTGTTTTCAGACAGCAGGAGCCAGGGGTGAGCAGTGAACACCTCTATTGTGAACAAACAGCCACTTACATTCTGAAATTAGCCAGTAGGAGCCAAGGGTGAGCAGTGAACACCTCTATTGTGAAAAAACAGCCACTTACATTCTGAAATCAGCCATCAGGAGCCAGGGTAAGCAGTGAACACCTCCATCATGAACAAAAAGCCATTTACAATCTGAAATCAGCCAGCAGGAGCCAGGGGTGAGCAGTGAATACCTCCATTGTGAACAAACAGCCACTTACATTCTGAAATTAGCCAGCAGGAGCCAGGAGTGAGCAGTGAACACCTCCATTGTGAACAAACAGCCACTTACTTTCTGAAATCAGCCAGCAGGAGCCAGGGTAAGCAGTAAACACCTCCATTGTGAACAAACAGCTGCTTACAATCTGAAATCAGTCAGCAGGAGGCAGGGATGAGCAGTGAACACCTCCATTGTAAACAAACGGCCACTTACAGACTAAAATCAGCCAGCAGGAGCCAGGGGTGAGCAATGAACACCTTCATTGTGAACAAACAGCCACTCACATACTGAAATTAGTCAGCAGGAGCCAGGGGTGAGCAGTGAACACCTCCATTGTGAATAAAAAGCCACTTACATACTAAAATCAGTTGGCAGGAGCCAGGGGTGAGTAGTGAACAACTTCATTATGAACAAATAGCCACTTACTTTCTGAAATCAGCCAGCAGGAGCTAGGGGTGAGCAGTGAACACCACCACTGTGAACAAACAGCCACTTACATACTGAAATCAGTCAGCAGGAGACAGGGGTGAGCGGTGAACACCTCCATTGTGAATGAACAGCCACTTACATACTGAAATCAGTCAGCAGGAGCCAGGGATGAGCAGTGAACATCTCCATTATGAACTTACTTTCTGAAACCAGCCAGCAGGAGTCAGAGGTGAGCAGTGAACACCTCCATTATAAATAAACAGCCACTTACAATCTGAAATTAGCCAGCAGGAGCCAGGGGTGAGTAGTGAACACCTTCATTGTGAACAAACAGCCACTTACTTTCTGAAATCAGCCAGCAGGAGCCAGGGGTGAGCAGTGAACACCTCCATCATGAACAAACAGCCACTTACTCCCTATTTTCAGACAGCAGGAGCCAGGGATGAGCTATAAACACCTCTATTGTGAATAAACAGCCACTCACATACTGAAATCAGCCAGCAGGAGCAGGGGTGAGCAGTGAACACCTCTATTGTGAATAAACAGCCACTCACATACTGAAATCAGCCAGCAGGGGCCAGGGGTGAGCAGTGAATACCTCCATTGTGAACAAAAAGCCACTTACTCCCTATTTTCAGCCAGCAGGAGCCAGGGGTGAGTAGGAAGACTTCCATTGTGAATAAACAGCCACTTACAATCTGAAATTAGCCAGCAGGAGCCAGGGGTGAGTAGTGAACACCTCCATTGTGAACAAACAGCCACTTACTTTCTGAAATCAGCCAGCAGGAACCAGGGGTGAGCAGTGAACACCTTCATTGTGAATAAACAGCCACTTACTGCCTGTTTTCAGACAGCAGGAGCCAGGGTGAGCAGTGAACACCTCCATTGTGAACAAACAGCTGCTTACATTCTGAAATCAGCCAGCAGGAGCCAGGGGTGAGCAGTGAACACCTCCATTGTGAAGCAAACAGCCACTTACATACTGAAATCAGCCAGCAGGAGCCAGGGTGAGCAATGAACACCTCCATTGAGCATATACCACCACTTACTCCCTGTTTTCAGCCAGCAGGAGTCAGGGGTGAGAAAAGGACACTTCTATTTTGAATAAATTAACACTCACTGCCTATATTCATCCAAAGACAGCATGAAAATATCAGCAATAATTTCAAAGTTATTGAAAAATGATCATACAAACTGTCCATAAGTGAAGCAGAAAGAAAGAAATATAAATATAAAAGTCTGCACAATTGATAGACTTATTTCTATCACTTACAGCCTGATTAATGAATTGTCATCAGTGTTGTACCTCTATCATCATCAGTTATTCCACATACACATATTATAGCTTTAATTTTTTCACATAAACTCCTTACTGCCTGCATCAATGATATCACCTGTTGATATGATTGCAGCAGAGAGTTTGCAAAGAAAAAAAACCACTCTTACATTGATAGTAATTTGAAGGTCCATCTCGAGGTGGTTCCAGTTGGAGAAGTCCCCTAATGTAATCAACCAGGACTGCAAATGTTCTTGAAGGATGCTTTTGAGAAAGCTTTCCAAATATGCCTGAGAAGGCTGATATGCCTTCCCAAGATGGTATGCCCAAGAGCTACTTGCATATGCAACTGCAGGTGGCGTAGATTTGTTGCCCCATGGCATCTCGAAGCTTTTTCTCAGTGTATTAATACACTGAACTAAAATGTTGTTATGGCACTCAGCAGGCCGAATACAAAATTCCCCGGATCTTTTCGCATCTGTAAGAAAATCTCCAAGAGATGCGTGATAGGGTATAACTTCCATCGTATCATCATCAGGTATGCTAAAAATTGCTTTGCATCGAGAAAGCAATATTCTTATTTTGGTGGGCTCCTCCTTCGTTAGTTCTGCAATTGTAGCAACCGAAAGAGGCGTCCGAAATAGGACAATAGCAAAAATTAAATTTCTGGATTGGGGTTTCAATGTCGATAATATTTGATGGTAGATCGAGTCTAGGCCACTATGTGCCACCATTGCCATATCTAGCTTTTCACGAGGTGTGAGTACCTCAGAATTGTCGTCAGAGTCTTCATCAATGAATCGAAGTAGAGTTGAGATATAGATGAACACGCCTTCGGATTTCCCAATAATTTGCTTCAGCTGGTGGGAAGAGGGCCAATTGGATGCGTTCGGGATTGTAGTTAGATGCCTCCCACGAATATCATTGAAACCCTTCTCAAGAACAGCTCGAATATCATTGATACCCGAAAAGTCCTGAAGGCGTAGGTGCGAGATGCTGAAACTGGCAAATGCCTTTTCGATTTGATCTTCTGGCCGACTAAGAAGGAGAAAGCGAAGTTTCTGAGGAGGAGGTGGAGATAGTTTATGTAAGTCGCAAATCGTTCTGATTAGGCGTCTCTGATCCTCGACTTTCTCGTTCTCGTATTTGCCACTGTCTTGACGACATTCATCGATCCCATCGATAATGATAAGAATGAATGGAATATCGGAGAGGGTGCGTATTGGAAGTAAAATGAGTTCGTTAAGCTGCTCTTTCAAATTCAGATGCAAAAATGATGGACGTTTGGCGAGGCTGTCTGCAACGGGGTCCCGAAGAGATGAGATGCGCTCGACAAGCTGTTGGGCCAGCGTAGGTACAAGCTTTACCAAGTCAGTGCGATCCTTCTTGCCACGCGAAAAAAAGAAAGTCAAGGGAACCCAGCCGTGCTCGCTGCATTCTTCGGCGATGGAGGTAGCGATTGTTGACTTCCCAGTGCCAGCATAGCCTGAAAGCCAGCATATGGCAGGAAGACTTGGATCTATGACCCACTGCCTGATGTCGTTGAGGACGCGTGTGCGGGTGCCTTCCTGACAAGTAGACGCATGCTGTCGATCTCGTTCATCAGAGTTGTAAAGAGCGTTGAAAGCGACGAGAGGCTTCAGCAAGTTAAAAACTGAAGCCAAGGAGCGTTAGATTCGCATAGGCAAAGACAAACCGTGATGAAACGCACCGTTCTCATTCTGAACGATATTATTCCCAGCAGCAGTGTTATTTCCTGGACCACTGTGAACTTGTATGTTGAAATTGGAAGCTGAAAACAGTTTTAGTAATGCTCTTATAAATAGAGAAAAAAATTATCATACAATGGTCATGGATGACATCGCCGCCAGCAACGTTGACAGTGCTGTCTCTAAATCTGGCATTTGTGCTTTTGGCGAAAGCGGAGGTCGGCCGTGACATGTTCTTGGGATAAGTTTGCTAATATAAGAGAAGAGGGTCAAACACGACTAATAGCTTGCAGGACGATACGACGCTAATGCTAGCAGAGTAAGTCTGCAAAGTGTGATGAGCGATCGATAGCAGGATGCGGATGCCAGCCCGTTCCCGAATGTCAGACAAGGCGAGCATCTGACAAAGTATGGGAGAACATTATATAATCTGCAGAAATGATATCCGATGACGTTTCTCACTCTAGCCTTGCTCCTGCCATATTGGAGAGTCCTCCTTGGTCCTCCCTTGGATTAAATCATAGACGATGACAACCGTAGTAAACGTTCGACACAAACCTATCTCCGACCATTCTACTCCATTGCCCTCTCCTCTCCTTTCTTGCTTCTCCTCCCTCCCCTGACTTCACGCCGTGCACAGCTCATCCCTCAGCAACACCCAATACTATCTCTACATTAACGGCCTATATCAACTCTAATCTTTTTCCTCTCTCGACCCTCTTCTCAAGTTCATGGACCTATCGATTACTCCTCTCCCACCACCCCATCCTTCCCCCCATTTCCGACGACCAATCCTTAGACCCCCCATTGACAGCGCTATGGCTATCCTCGTCCACCTCGGTCGCGTCCCCAGCATGTCGGACCCCTTGCAGCACGTCGAGGGTGCCAGCACCAACATCGGAGCCACCATCGCTGATGTCAATAAATGCTGCCGACCTGCTCCTACCAAGATGTTTTGGTGCCCAGGCTACGGCGAGTATCGGGTGTGTTCTCTAGACTGAGCGCTCGGCCAGGCATATTCGGTACGTTGTACTACTAACTTTTTCTAATTTGTTTGTATAGGAAACACACGGGCGAATGCCCACTCTCTTTCCACTGTGGGAGTGGTTCTCGCGCCTTGAAAACCTTCGCCAGTACGCACAGATCGTCCACGCCAACAAGCAGGAGCAGAACGAGCAGATAATGCGCGACCTCACCTCGTCCACGTCTCTATGGGTGCTACCAACAAAGCTGGGGGTGGTGCCGGTTCTCGCGATGGACGGTGCAATGCCAGCAGGGCAGCGGTAACTCGGCTCAGGTTGTGAATAGTGTTTCGTAAGCCGGGACGAAGATGAACCTCTTCAAGCAGGAGGACATGTAGTCTCTTCCCTTGCATCCTCTCTCCCAGCAGCATCCTGGAACAAGCGCGGACTACAAAAGCAAAATGCTTAATCTCTGGTGCGGAGGGAGATGGAACCCCCGAAGTCACTCTAACAGTAGTTCTCCAGACCCCCTGATTCAGATTCGTCGCCACATTCTGCCCACGGCCGTCATTCCTTTCGTGGCTCCCGGTCCTTTCTTGTGCCCTCAGTATGAGCAGCACTGCGTACTACGCATCATCCATGTCTCTAACTCGCTATTGCATACCGGAGCCTTTTCCAACTGTCAATTAACGTGCATGGCAATCTTGTACTAATAGGGAGATATCTGTGGTAATATGGTCGTTGCTGTATCCGATTCAGTAGCTCTCGCAGCATCTCAGTTAGCGGATGTCCTGTTTCGTGCTTTCTTTTATGCATTTGAGTCAATGAGTCACATGGCCCCGAACCTGCGTGTGCTCGCTGCGTTGTGGCTGTTTACATAACCTCGCAGCAACTACAAACAAATTTGCCCACCTGTCGTCTGTTCCTCCCAATCTTCGCTCTTGTTTCTGGAGTACTTGCTTGATCTACGAAGACGAGAGGCGAAAATTTATCCAATCCCCTTGGCACCCAGCTACAAATATCGCAAGTAAAAGGTAAGCAACACTACACGCATCGGTTTCTGTCTGATTTTGATAAATCACGTATATGCACAAACATTCAAATAGTACCGATCTCTTTCAGGTAACTAAGCAAACCAATGCTTGAAAAGAAGATCACTTTGCAAAGATGACTGCCAGTTTACAATGGATTTTCCGTAACATGCAGAACCTTCCCAAACTTCTACTTGAAAGGCTACTATTCCGGAGATTCAAGAACTGTTTATTGTCAGTTAAAGGCGTATCAATCATAGGAATCGGTTACTCACGAAATCCTTCTATTTCTTTGTCCGAAAACAGCACGAAGCATTCGCTTTCCAACTGGCAGTTTCAGAGATTGCAATTCGAGTACCACCTTTTCCATCTGCTTCCTCAACTCCTCGCATTCATCTTTCAAGATATTTAATATATCCGGATCCCCGGAACGCTTTAGCTCATCTCGAATCCTGCGCAGCGTGTCTTGTCTTTTCTTCAAAAGCTCCTCCATCTTCTCGAATAGCTGTTGTCCAGGTGACGTTTTGCGAAGTTGCCTATGAAGATCCACTGTTTCTCTCCGGAGAAGTTCGGCGTTACGGTCGTTGGCTTTTTCGATTAATGGATCCAATATTCTCCAAGCAGATGCAGCAGTGCCATCGAAGCGACCTGTCCCGGATCCACCCTGAATCATGCCACTCCAGTAGTCGGTCTTCAGCTGTTGTTCTCGCATTTTCCCCACCTTGAGATCAACTTCGTCCCACATTGTCGTAGTGAGAATAATGATTCCATGGTTGTCTTTTCCACATAGCTCCTCGAACATTCGAAGGTTCTTTAGAGGAGTGCCAGCCATTCGATTATCGCAAATTCTGTGGAAGTACAGAATCC
The DNA here is from genome assembly GCA_036937135.1 of Nidula niveotomentosa. Lineage (NCBI taxonomy): Eukaryota > Fungi > Basidiomycota > Agaricomycetes > Agaricales > Nidulariaceae > Nidula > Nidula niveotomentosa. The sequence goes on from JASFDE010000047.1 coordinate 46,400, forward strand.
CGCTAAGAACCATTTTCTTCTCGTATCTAAGAGAGAAATTTAAGCGTTGAATTCATGGAGAGGACCATCATGGTAATCACGTTTTTTTCAACCAATCCTTGATCATGTCCAGAATGTCCGCATCTGATTTGTGCGTGCTATCAAATCCCGGAGTGTCGACGAAGACAATGGAAGAATCGCTGTGATCTAATGACTGTAGCTTCAAAATCTTGATATCGGCAGTACACGACTCCAGGTTGTGACCAATGCCTTCATCTATACCTGTTGCTTTGCTAATAAACTAATTCACCAAGTTGAGCAGAAATCTAGGATCGGCAATAAGATGATTTACGGTACTCTTTCCAGTGCCCGTTGGCCCCATAACACTACAAAATATAATATGAGTACACATCGAATCCCTGACGATGGAACAGAAAAATCACGCTATAATGATATCGTCTTCTGAGATATCTTCGAGTTTGATGATTTGCCGCGCACGATTAAGAATAGTCGGCTTTGTGGTTAGGTTCCGTCGGGGTGCCTGACGTGAACCTGGTTTGATACTCTTCATTTTTCGCTGAAATGATGTTGATTAAATAATTTATGGATCCAACGTGCTTTTTACCTTTGGCAAAAAAGGCTTGAAAACATCGAAAATGGAGCTTTCAACGCGGAGATATTATTAACTACCAGATGAAGCAGCAGATATGTAAAAAGCTTCCTACGTATGGGATTCTTGATGGCCAGCGGCCGAATGTTCTTCCATTCTATTAGAATATTGAGAAACCGACAGGTTTTGGAAATAGATTCATGGACATACAAGGCAATCTCTGAAGGAGGACGAGATCTGTGATTAAATGCGCTATGTTAAATGTGCTAGAGCACTAGAACAAATCGCAAAGCTTACAGAGTAGAATATGCGCCCGGTCCTTTATTTTCGCTAGTCCAACATTAATGTTTTCTGAGATAGTTCAGTCGATATCAATGAGTAAACTCACTAAGAGTGTAGGTCTTGGTAAGATTTTTGCGATAAATTGTCCACACTGATTGTGGCATTGTAAGCTCTGAGGAATTAATGGCAGAATTGAGAGATAGTCATACGTTACTTGGGGTTTATCGACATTCTTTCGAAGTTGCTCCCTGTAGTCGAGTAAAATAAATCAGCTGAAATCTCGAGGGAACAAGCAAATATGACACACTGAATGCCGTCCAGGGAAGAACACTTTTGCAATATCCTGAGAGAAACATGTAAATTCAGTTAAAAGACGATAAGTTTTAAAACGTACGCTGTACCATGTTGGTCTGAAAGCTGGCCATATTTCTCTTCATACCTACATTTGGATTCAGAAACATTTTAACTGAAAATGATGATTCAGATATCGATTAGATAACTTACGAAGAACGTTCCTTGCGCGGATTCATCGCGGGGATGTCTCGAGGATATCCCATCTGAATGTCTTGTTCTCGGCTGGGAGAAAGATCTGAAAGTTGATCCAATAGTTAGACAAATCCACTACTCACGTAGTAGGCTTTCGCTGCTGCTTATCCATTGTCTCGCTATGAGAAGGAAAGCTTGGTGCACACTTGTTTCTCGCAGAGCAGCTGGGATATAGGGAATAAATGATGATCGAGGAACCACAAGGATGACTCTTGTCAGTGCCACTGAGCGTCCATCTACTGGCTACAAAGGCGTGGTGGCCTCATGCATTTAGACCTTCATCTTGCAATGACAGGCCATGCTGCAATCTAAGCCAAATAGGCGTGGATCTAATTTAAGTCTGATAAATACAGCCCTACCTGAGCGATTGTAATACTGCGATCATGGGCGTCTATCCAGTAACGAATCACGATGATTAACGGGTACATCAAACAGCGTCACGCAGGATGAAATACCAACGTAAGATCATCAAGTAAAGATAGATCGGTCTCGGACTGAGTGGGAGACGTTGTGTGAGAATGAATAACGCGAGTTCGACTGTGGATTGGTTATGGACGATGACCTTGTCAACTAAGACTGAAAGAAAATTAGTACCTCTCGGTGCTCGGCGCTGCCCTGTATTTTACACGTGATTAACGCGCTGTATAACGTGACCTAACGCGTTAGGCTTGCAGAATTTACAAGGCGTCCGAATTGTAGGAATTCGAGTTAATACTCTAGTATAAATCTCATGGCCCATTTAAGTATATGTAACTGAACTGTTTATTAAATATATTCATGGCAATATTTGCCGGAATAATTGCCATTCTAGCCATATATGATATGGTATATTGAAATTCTGGTACAGCCACTCAGACTGTAATAACAATTATAGCTGAATTCTATATAATATGCCAATACATCCCCGACTTGAGTCAGCTTTATGCTTCCCAACAGAGATAATTGGATGGGTGTTCATGGTAGGAAGGAACTTTGAAATTTTAGGTATTTCTTTCTTTGAAGGGGCATTACTATTGGGATGAACTGGCATTGGCCCAAACCATTGCAAAGCCAAAAATGAGTTGAAAGCAGGGTTGCATATCTAATTCTCTGCATCCTCGATACTGAAGAAATCATGTGTTGCCATGTGAGATGGAAGGATCTATTCATGGTTTCTCAAATTGGTAACAAAGAAACCATAATGAGTAATATGACTCACAAAGCTTTGGTATGCCTTCAAAACCTCAATCATCACTGCCAACCACTTACACTTGCCCAATATCATATCTATATTTGAGGTGTTGTCTTCAAGCATGCTCTGGAAGCAATGCACAGTGTTGGGCACCACCCAGTCCTCTTGACTATCCAGACCAAAATAAGGCAAATGGTCTCTTTGTGTGAGACAAGCTGGAAACACCTAATAGAATATGAGATTAACACAGAAGAGGTTTGACATAGACTCAAAATTTGCAGTAATATCTCAATTGCTTTATGGTGAGCAAGTGTGGAGATTTGGATGACATAGCAACCTCAGAAAGCAAGAAGCTGAGAGGGAAAACAATTTATTCTTTCCAGCTTGTACAGGACAGTATTTATACAACTGAAGGGATGGATCAAGTCATGAAATGCAATATATAAAAACAATAAGAGGGACAATTTGAAGGAATATGAGTTGAAGGCCATGGTGATGGATATTGAGGGAAGCAATCAAAAATTACAAAAAAGGCAAATAAGGGCAGAGTGAAGATGTCAGAAATCTGCTGAGTGCATTATGATTTTGTGGGATTATGATGCTGGCAGATGCCATTGTAAGGTACACTGTGATGCATAAAAATAATTACAAAGGGAGATAGGCAATTATAAAAAATAGAGCAGATAAGATAATTCACATCATGGGTTGTAATGATTATTGCTGTTCCAGCAATCCCTTGTGCAGCCAGGAGTAGCCAGAAACAACATCCAGCAGAGCTGCATGTGGCAGGATGATTCTTTGCCCTCCTCAGCTCCCCAGAATCAGTTTGTTGCTCACTCCCATTGCTCACCCCTGTTGCTCCTTGTTCCTTCTTACCTTCAGCCATTTAATCTCACCCACCCACCTCCTTTTTCCATGTCATTTAGCCCAGTATTTGGTAGCCCCAACATATATACATTGTACTTCCTCCTAATGCTACCCTTTCCTTACCCTTCAAGGCCCCATGGGCAGGGGGATCTACCTTGCTTACAGAGCTAATCTACCATTTCCAATCCAGCTACTATCTATTGGACACCCTTCATGTCCTGTGTATGAGCACATTGAGCTAAACACCAGGCAAATGATCCCACCCACCCAGCAGCTCATTTTTCCCACATTCTGTGTCAGCAATGCTGACCCAACCCAACCCATACAGCTCATGTCTCCATTCTCCCCTCTTCCCTCTCCTTGCTATGCAGCTCACCTCTCCAGCCCCCTGGTCATCTTCACCATGCAGACATAGCTGGACATGTTATCTGCACTGGTATTCCCAATCAGGTGACACACAGGAATCAATTCAATGCCCAACATTGTTTATCTCTTCTTTTCACCACCATCTCCCTTCCTACTCTTCCTCACCTGCCCTTGTTCCAGCCCACAAACCAGAAAAATACATAGGCAAGTCATATTAAATGGCTTTTTATTAAGATTTCTAACATTTATTTTGATTCTAGGTCTTATGTTACTCCAACAACATGCATGCCTCTCCTCTCATCTGAGGGATATGGGCCAACTTCAACCAACTACAAAGGATCCACAGGGGATAGGATGACAGAAGGGGGGATCCATAAAATGGGAGGCCTGCTAGGTTTGTCCAGAAGATGAATCATGATAACAAACAGTTTTCATGATTTGTTTCCTTTCTCCCTTTCTTTTAATTTATACATATCCTTACTCACCCCACCCAACAGTGGAGCCAAGCACAATGAGCAGGCAAGTCCACCTGCCAACACCATGCTGAAGCCCAAAAAATGACTGGAGCACCCTGTTCAGAACATTGCCAACACCACCACATGGTTCATGGCATAAAACAGAAGCTGAATGAGCCTAGGGATGTACAACAGACACTGAAGACCAAGGAGAACATGTTTGAGTCTGGAGCAATCCAGGTGTTGGTTGCATCCAACATATGTTGTCTGCTTTCTTCTGAGTTATTGATGCTAATGATGATCTTATAAAGGACACTGCATGGAGCCTTCCTGTCACCAGCTACATGGTTATCATCATAGGAGTCTAGTTCTATGAGGGTAAGGAGCACTGTTATATTGACTACCCTGTCATGGACATGCTGCAGGGTTGCTAAAGCCTCATCATGCTTGTGGTGCATGAATAACCCAGTGTTATCTCAGCAACTCATTATGCATATTTTCTTCATTTTTGTTCTCATTCTCAGTATATGACTCCTAATATGATGTAGCTTGACATGATGACCTTAGGTTATAAAGTATGTAATGGCTATTTGGCAGAGTGGAAAGTATGCACCTCCTACCTTACAATATGTACAGCAAGTCTTAAGTTCAATTTGCATGCAAGGCAACTAATTACAATTTTGAAGGCACATAGTAAAAATAACTTTCAGTTTGATTCCTATGTAAGTCAACTAATTACAATTTCAAAGACATATAATAACTTTCTTCGTTTCAAGACAACGAAAAAATGAAGTGTTAATCGCAGGCAATGTAGCCTCTAATTGTAGCGGGAATCTCCCTATCGCAATTCTTTTCTATGTAAGGTGCCTGTGCATTGTAATGTTTAGGTTAGGGTTGTAATTATTATCACTTTATAATGTGCTAAGCATTGTAATCTCGGCACCGCATTTTCAGCATACAGTCAGTTACCTGGGTTTCCGACAATTGAGTCGGTGCCAACTCAAAATAGAATGGGCAGTGTCCTCGATGAGTCGATGACCTGAATTATATAATCCCACTATTTCACACTATCCCGGTCTAATCCCACCAACTAGTATTAGATCCTAATCCCATTCCCACTTAACTCGTATAGACTCTACAAAGGAGCAGGCATGCGGTTTAGAAACATCGTATACTTGCACTCGTATTCGCTATTGTTCGCTTGGTGTCTCGCTCTTCACGGTCTCGCGATCCGCGCAGTACAGACTCAATTAAGAGTATCTGACATCGGTTGTATGATACTTATTCCACACCATTTCACGAGGCAATGTCCCTTTGATAAAGATCCTTTACAGCAGATAAGCTTCGTGTATGTATAAAAGGACGCGCAATGAAAGCTCATCACCATTAAAATTGGTTTTGACGACGTTATACACGATGATGATGAACTTCCTCACATTTACCCTCCTCGCGCTATCTTCCAGCGAGTACATCCACTTCATCCATCTTTAAACGCTCTAACCATTCCTCAGGCTTCCTCTTAACTAATGCTGCCACCATAACGAAGACCTTTACACTCCTCGATGTCAGCGCTGCCCCAAGCCAAACTGCCGCCTTCGAGCCCATGGTCCCCACAGGCACACTCCTTGGTATAACGCCCATCGGAACTGTGTCGGGGAAGGACGGCGCTGCGACGACGTATGTGCAGAAGGAGGTGGTGGTGTACAATGTGACGATTGTCGTGCAGCCAAGTGGGCCGACTACGACGCCGACTATCACGCAGACTCTCACACGTTAGTATTCTCCTTCATTACCGTTCTGTTGAACTGCTCTTCTGAAGAGATGTATCGACCACCAGGAACGTTCGTCGAATCAGCAGCAGGAGCCACCTGGTCCGATATCCCCCAAGATCGTCCCCAATACAACACGACCGGCTCCTGCAAATTCAACTCAGACAGCAGCGGCTCATGCGAAGAAGTCGTTATCGGCCAAGCTGAGAATAACGGTACCACCACATTCACCAATTCGTTCACTGGGACGGTGGTTGCGATAACGGCCACGCAGACGATAGCGTCGAGTGGTGTAAGGCTCGGTCTTGGAAGGATGGGCGTTGCGCTTTGCGGTGTGTTGGTGGGATTGCTAGTATTGTCATAGACAGAGTTTGCGATGAGTTCAATGGATAGAGGATTTTCGGTATTTAAGTTTCATGAATGTGCACTCCAACTTATCAACGACATCAGGAAAAACTGAGATCTGTAGTTTTTCCTATTTGAAGGCGGAATAGTTGGTAATAGACAGAATATGTAATGTTAGTGAAAATAATGGAAATATTGTGAACTATTACGTAGTGTAATGGTCGAGCACTATATTGAGGAATATGGCGGGGAGACTGTTTCTGAATAGATATCTATGCATTCGGGCACTGTGCAGCTCTAGGAAATTGTTTATTTGATTCATGTACATAAGAAATAATTTTTTTGATGCTATCTACATGGTTGCGACAGGATGCGCAACTCTAGCGACGACTCACTCTGCACGCGCTACATGGCCGCTCGTGTCTGGTACGCAGGAAGCAGGAAGTGGTGTTGGACGTATTTGGCATGACCCTGATAGTCGGACCCTTTTGGCTGGCAAGTGCAAAGGGGTAGTGCTGCCGCCACATCGCAGTGACCTCACAGTCACTGTGACTGCACTGCAAGATTTCGAAGTTCGACACACTGCACGGCGTTTCACAGTACCTGTGAGGTCACTGTGAAGTTCGCCGATCAACAGTCTCCATCAAGCTTTTCCTTTCTTGCAACTTTGAATTGACCGCCGTCGCCATCCCTTGCTGTCTCCACCTCAGGCTCCTACTCGTTCAGCAATGGCTGCTTGCCGTTTCCTTGTACCGTTTCTCGTAGTTCTTCGTGTAGAGGGTCTAATCGATGCGTTACACATCGTGTTGAGACATATAAAGGGATTTGAGTGAAGATCGAAGTACGTATTGGCTATCCCTTTCATGTCTGATCTTCAAATCCCAGCCATCTGCAATGCTTGCGGAGAGGGGATGCTCGATGAAACGGAGCTGGGGGATTTCAGCCTTCCACGCTACTGGCAGGTGAGTTTTCTCATTTATTTTAATTTGGCGATGATTCTTTACTCGTATAAAGGCCAATAAATATCGATATCCTATGTTGTATCATGTTGTGCTCGATGTTCCCGTCCAGGCATCCTAGGTAGCATGCGAGTGAGTGTTCTTGTCTTCGAAAGAAACCACAACTATGCACCGCTGTTGCCTCGCTCCCTCTCTTATGGAAGCTCTTCAACTCCTCAAGTATGCATACCGACAAGAACGTTTGAATTCAATGGAAGGATATGTGTCTTCGGAGATGGAGATCTTGAATGCCGATATCCTTAGTACATCAACAGGAGAGGTCTGAGATTTACTCATGAATGGTCGTATCAAACAGTTGAGTGATTTATTAAACAAAGAAGCTATCGAGAACACAGTAGACACATCAGTATTGTAGTATTTCGACTATATCTCTGTTATATTTCCGCAAAATAATGGTAATCTATAAATATCGTAGCTGGGTGCCTGGCTTAGCGTTGGCTTCACAGCGCACTTCGATTACTGTGGAGCGTGTCACAGTGACATCAAAAACAGCTTCACAGTCCCTTTACTGCACTCTGCGGCAGCACTACAAGGGGCAGGCATGCGGTTTAGGAACACCATATAAATCTCATGGCCCATTTAGTAAGTATGTGTATATGAGCTGTTTATTAAATATATTCATAGCAATATTTACCAGGATAATTGCCCCTCTAGCCACATATCGTATGTACATGGTATATTGAAATTCCGGTACAGCCACTCAGACTGTAATAACAACAATTATAGCTAAATTTTATATAATATATCGATACATCCTCAACTCTACACTGTCCGAATGACGTCCGTATCTGGGGTATAGTCCTTAGCTGAAATTTTACATAAATACGAATCCCCATCCAAGCCCCATCACAGTCGAAGTCAAAAGCAAGATCAGACCGCCGGGCCTCGAATTAATGCTGGCAGCACTGGTGCTGAGGGCACTCTGACACAACTTGGAGCCGCTGGCTGATTTTAATGTCGACACGGTCATCAAAACCTACGAAATGGCAGCCAAGGTTAGTATAAAAAAAACGAACGGCAAAGTCCCGAAGAGGCTGACCTGTGGCATGCCCCCCTTGCCCGTGACAGTAAGCTTTCCGCTGCTATCTGCCTGCACAACGTTACATGATAGCAAGTCCACCACTTTCTCGTTATTCTGGAAGAGCTTGCTGGAGCTCGGGATGGTCCAGGTAGTGTTTTGGCTGGCTGACGCGCCGCTGTTAGTAAAAAGAGTGAGAAGAGGGGGCTTGGAGACGGCCAGAGTAGATTGGTCGGTTTGAGAAATGAATTGCATCTGAAAAAAATGGGTTAGTATGGACATCAGAAATAAATTAGGGAATCAAAAGGCTTACAGCAGTCGAAACGAATCCGCTGTTGGAGGAGATGGCAATTTTGCGAGCAGCGTTCAAAGTCGTGACATGAGTGACGAGGGGTTGCGTCGTATCGTACTTGGTGGTCCAGAGACTGGGGATATAACGTTGAGTATTAAATTACACCTCGGTGTAGAGGAGTTTGTACTCACGCCTCGCGGTTGGCGGGATCACCGTTGCCATTGAAGTTTTGCTCCTGGCCTGTGTAAACCATATCAGTCAATCAAGCTGGTGAAGAACAAATAAATAATAAAACGAACCATAGTACAGGATTGGAATACCATCCTTGATGAAAGGCCAGGCAACGGCATTCTTGATGAGCTATACCAGATGATTAATATTGATTAATATCGTACTCGTATGCAAGAAGCGGTAAAGACATACTGCAGCGTCCTGGGTAACTGACTGGAACCTCGGCTGGTCCTGGTTCTCGAGGAAGGAACCTGCGCTGAACGCGGCATTGCCATACCCATTTTGCGATTGCGTTGCAAGGTCGACAATGGCGGACATATTGCCTGAAGTGGATCCGAAGGCCGCAGTGACAGGGTACCAGTTGGGGTAGTCAAGGACAGTGTCGATAACCTCTGGTGAGACGATGAGTAGCTGGAATATAGAAGAGGGGGAAATAAAGCGCACTCGTGTAGGGGGCAGCATAGTCCACGCTGCCAATGAGGACCTTGAAGGTTGATTAGCGCTCGTGTAGTCATTGAGCAATATAAAATAAACGTTTACCTCGCCCATGGTAAAGACACCAGCTGCCTGGGCAAAGGCGGGCCAGAAATCTTTGCGAATATGCTTGACGGTATCAATCCTGAGACCATCCACACTGTACGTCTGTACCAGCCCAGCAATCCAGGTATTCATTGTGTTGACAATGTTGCTATCCTCGGTGTTGAGGTCCTCCAGAGGGAGGTTATTATCTCCGAGCCAGCACTGCTCGACATCGGTCTGGTTGTTGTAGTCCTGGATTAAGCACTCGCGATGGAAGTCCGACTGGGTGTTGAAAGGGGTTATTTGGGAGAAGTCGAGGTTTTGGGTGCCATCTGTGTTGTTGGTGGGGATGGTTACGAGACTGACGGGGTATGGGCTAAGCTAAGAGCGCTTATGGTCGGAGAGCACGGGCTGACTTACTGGTTGACAACGATATCCACCATCAAATACATATTCCGGGCGTGAAGGGCGGCGCTGAGCGCCTTCAAATCGTCTGCAGTCCCGAATTGAGTATTGATGCTGTTAATATCTTTCGTCCAGTACCTGTGATACAGAGATCTTTTAAGTGAACTTGAAATCACGCAATACAAAATTTTCTCGTACCCGTGATAAGCCTCTCCATAGGCTGTGGCCCCTTGGACGTTAGAAACGATAGGAGAAATCCACACTGCGTCGAAGCCCATATTTTGAATGTAGTCGAGCTGGTTGACTATTCCCTTCCATGTTCCTCCACAGTACTTCCGTTGAGTGACATCGCAGGTAGGCGTCTGGCCATCATCTCTGGCAAATCTGTCTGTCACGACCTGAAAGAGAACGAAGTTGAGAGCGATGCGTGGAGACCATAGGCGAACAACCAACCTGGTATATGGACCTTGAGCGCCAGTCACTTGCGCTAGCAGCAAGCGTAAAAGGGGCAACAAGCAAAGCAGTAAGAACGAAAGAAAGAGCGGCGTTGAACATCATGGCTGGCAGCCTGAAAAAAAACGCAAAGGAGTGTGGTGGACGGCGAGCCTTATAAACAGTAGGGCGAGCTTGCGGGGAAGAGTCAAGAAGATTTCCCTTTGCTATCCTCTGCGGCTTATCAAAGCAAACGGAGGCGGCACAACAAAGCCGAGTTGGGGCGAATTGCGATGCCCAAACGGGGACGCTTGGAAATCAATTCGAAACAGCGGTAACGCGTGTATGGGCACGATACACGTGCCGGCTACTTTTCTCCTTCTTCGGTGGTGCGCTTGATCCCCGTTCTAGACTCTCAAATTTGTCGCCGGGACCGTGTCGAACGGTGGACTCGACTTGAACAAAACGTAGCGGATGCAGAGGGCTTTACTTGTGCTCGTACCTTAGGCTTATAACTGGCTCTCGGGCGCTACGTTCCCTGGAAACTGTCCTCTTTCTATCAGTAACAACAACCCACAGAGCGCCTGTCAAAGTTCATCATCGTCTTTACTGGGCACCAACGGATACACACGAACATAGCCATGGTCTTGCTGCGATTTGCACCTTCTCCTACGGGTCCTCTGCATCTGGGGGGCCTACGTATGGCCCTCTATAACTACCTCTACGCCAAAAAGCACGGCGGAAAATGGATTCTCCGCGTGGAAGACACCGATGCTGTACGTGGCCGTGTGGTTGCCAGAAGGCAAAACCTGACGTGCCGAGGTGTTCGCGTTCTTGATAGACCAGATACGTTCCCGGCGCTGTTGATGGAATTCGACGGGCTTTAGACTGGGCAGGATTAGAATACGATTTTGGTACGCTGCGTCTTCCAAGTTGCCGAGAGGGCCACTCATTAGCGCGCGTTTCAGGTCCCGGAAAAGACGGTCCTCATGCGCCGTATTTCCAGGTATATTGTACATTATACTAGAAATACTCATTTTTTGACCCAAAACCAGTCGGAACGCCTCGACTTGTATCGCTCGTACTCGAATAAACTACTGGACGTGCGTATCTACAATGCTCAAACAATCTTCGATTGCTTATGGTGATTAACTCAGTCAGGCCATGCGTACCGCTGCTTCTGCAGCGCAGACAGGCTGCAGGAAACTCGCGAAAAGCTAGCTCGCTCTGGTTCTAACTCCACCTATGACAAGCGATGTCTGCACCTGACCGAAGAAGAGGTTGCACGCCGTGTGCGTGCAGGGGAGAAATCCATAGTTCGCCTTAATGTGAGGATCCTAACTAGCTGGCGTCTGTTTATCCAAATGAACGATCAAAACTGTTCAGGACAGCAATCTCCCTGCCCGACCACCAGCAACTGACCTTGTGTTCGGTCAACTGAAAGATGCACATGCGTCTCTGGCTACTGATCCAGTCTTGCTCAAGTCTGATCTATTCCCGACCTACCACCTTGCATCTGTTACGGATGACTATGAGATGGGCATTACCCACGTGTTGCGCGGGGAGGTAAATGCTTTTCTCGTTCTACAACAGCTTCGTACTCATGCCGTTACGTAACAGGAATGGCTACCATCCTTACCTCTTCACCTTGATCTATATGCTGCCTTGAAGCTGCCCACTCCCAAATTTGCCCATCTGCCTATTCTTCTGAATGCAGACGGATCAAAGATGTCCAAACGGAACGGCGACGTGCAAGTCATTGATTACATGGTGCGATTATTTTACGATTCGGTCTGTTCTACTGTCACTAATCTCCTACTTAGCGTCGTGGCTGGGAGCCAGCAGCCATTCTGAACTGGCTAGCGCTTGCCGGATGGGGAGTAGCCCACGATCTCGCGACCGTAGAAGATGACGCTGTAGTTGAGCAGCTTGTCCATGAGGCACCGGATAGTACCGCCATAATGACCATGCCGGAGCTCATCGAGCAGGTTTGCTTAATCTTTCGTCTCCCGGCCACGAACGCATCTAATCCAATTACTGCGCTGTGCCTCAGTTCGACTTGGCGGCAGTCACCCACCGTAGCTCAAGCCTTGATCCTGCGAAATTGGAGTACATCAACAAGCACCATCTGAAGCGTATCTGGTCGACACCAAAAGGGCTGGAATCTTTGGCGGAGCGGGTACATGGGCAGATTAAGGAGTCATTCCCGAGAAGGTGTGTACGTGCACCATGTGCCAGCAACCATTAAAGCTCACTGCTCCTCACAGTCAATATACGGATATCAACTATATCAAGAAAGTGATCCTGCTGCTCGAGGTACTTGCCAGCATGTCCGGCTCGCTCGAAGTGCCGGAAATCTAACATTCCTCGCATTAGGGTCGCCTGATGAGCATAAACGATATCCCGATGCACGCGAGTTATCTCTTTGAAGAACCTGACCTCTCGTCAGATGAGGCAACCGCGATGCTTAAGAAACTTGCACCTGAACAGCGAAGTGAGGCTTACTTCCTATCAGACGTTGACCCGTCTATCTGGCTGACTTATTACGCTCGCAGCCCGCGTTATTGAGTCGGTGAAAACCCTTCTGGAAGCGCAGGCGGGTTCCTGGCGAGAACTTAAGATCATTGACCTACTCCATAATGAACAAGAGAAGCTCGGGCTAAAGCCTATGGTGTTTATGAAAGTGCTTCGGCACGCTCTAACAGGGATGAAGGTAAGCTTCGTGCTTCATTTGGTGCACATCATGCAAGTTCTGACGTGCCTATCAGGATGGTCCGGCTGTAGCAGATGTCGTAGATGTTCTCGGGAAGGAGAGAACACTAGCCCGGCTGAAATAACCCCCACGGCTTTATCCAATACGTTCGAACACAAATTGAATGATGATTGGCGTCCATTAGTGCTACATACAAGTGACATTGGTTGCTTAAAATTACAGGATGAACGACTTCTACCTTAAATCTAAAGTGAAATAACAGCTAGTGTCGAAAATTGGGCAGACAACCTCCGATTACAGGGTTTCCCATCCTCCGGCGTCCATTGTGCTTTCCAGCTTCCTTGCTACAACCGTTGGGATGCCATGGGCGAGCCATGTCCTTCTGATTTCTTCCCATCTTGCGTGGTGGAGGTATTGGCGTCGTCCACGTCTAGCATGAGTGTAAGTTACATCCTGCTCCAGGAATGAATAGGCTTACCTCATTGATATATCGACTTCGCCGTGAGCATCCAAATAGGGCGATTGCGCAAATGTTCCGTTGCTGGCATTGAGGTACAGAAGAGTGCATCGTTTAACAAGGAAATAGATGCCGACAATCCCGCCACACCTGGAATATGCATTATCAGAATGTAAAATTATAGAAGAGAAGAGGTGGACGTACTCCCGAGTATGCATGTTACACTCTCCGCGTTCATTATAATCTATATCTGTGCAACAATTGCTTTGCATACAACATGTCGCACCACAGATTAGGCAAATTGCAGCGTCAGTGGGCATCGTATTGCAACGCAGACAGGTCAGTGCCTTGTCCTGCTGGCCAAATAGGCTGTCGAGAACAAGAGGGAGCCGAGCTAGGCGGTAGATCGCAGGGTAGTCCAGCACAACCCCACAATTTAATTGTGAAGCGGCATGAGAGTGACCATAGTGGGCACACCATCCTGAAAGAGCATTTTGGAGAGTGTCTTGATTAGGAAGATCAGAAAGTGGAGGAATGCCAAGCATCGCGAGGAGGCGGTTGTACTCGCAGGGTTCGTTGGATCCGAACTGGGGCGTAGGGAATGACGTAGGGAGAATAGAACGACACAGAATAGCGGCACGTCGGAGGAAGGGAAGTGTGAACTCGTACAAGAGTTTCTCGATTCGGGTTTCGCCATACGTCTCAAATGCCATTGTTGCTGTATGTTCGAAGACGGGAGAGTGACGGACAACGGACATGAAGAACATCCGCACGTCCCCGAAGATGTCTTCGTGTGATCGACGAGCCAGCGGCACTGTAGCTTGAGTCCGCGACTTATTCAGGACGTACACAAGACCGATAACCGTACGAGCGAGGCTGGCATAGTAGCACAGGACCAGAACATGTCTAATCATTTCTGGGGCGACAGCAGCAGTTTCCACCAGAACTGTGAACGGATCTCTGAGAAGGAGGGGATACGAGAAAGAGGTGAGAGATGTGCGGCTCCACTCAGGCAGTAGACGCTTAATAATTGCCTGTCGGACTGCCTCTCGTCCTTCATCCGGCCTTCCTTTGAACTGCAAGGCCACCAGTCTAGTCAGACACGTTAGAAGCCCACGGATCAGGCGCATCTGAGACTCAGAGAGGTTATCCACCACAAGACCTCCCGGTGCGTCTAGTCCCCTCTGAGCGATTTCAATGCCGGCGACAGTGTAACCAAGAAGCTCCTCTGGTAGATAAATTCCTGCTCCACGCTCTCCTGTCTCGGGCTCAGGCCGATCGCGAAGATGCCTGCTCTGTTGAGAGAATGACTTCGACACCACCATAACGGTGTCGAGCATTTTAGCTCCCTCTGCGCCGTCATGTCGATCGCTGTTGCGCATTGCAGTAGCGTATCCGGGATCCTGAGCACTCCAGAACACAAATTCGCCAGTGCCATTTCTGAATTGCAAAGATTCGAGGAGTGGATCTGGCTTTGACTTCAGTATGCTGATACCTGCCGCACGAATCCAGTCAGGGAACAGAATGGTGTTAAGATTCGTTGTCGAGGGATTCGTGACTGGGAGGATGACATTGCCGAGGCTTTTGCACAGTGGGCAGATATATTCCTTCCGAGGGATACTTTCTGGGTGATTGCGAGTTGCTTGAGCACGATGCCTCTGCCTTATTGATACACTATAGACTTGGAAGCAGTCAAGATGCATCATGTGGCTGCAGACCGAAGAATGGAGACCAAAGCGCGTGTAAGATGCAGGAAAGCCTTCGAAGTTAGGTGAGGAAGATGTGCTTGACTCCAGGATATCTGCGCGAAGAGGGGGGAAAGCTGTGGAAGGAGTGGATGTCGTCCGATCTAGCGATGGGAAGGCTTGAAGGACTTCATTGAGGTATACGTTGTGGCTATCTGGATGTCGGCGAATTAGGCGACTGGGCTGAACAAGGCCCAGAGCTCCAAACGGTCTAGTGGCATTGAGATCTTCCTGGCATACGATGCAGGTGCCATATGAGACCAATTCCTCCTCCATCTCCTCCATCTCTTCATCGTCTTCATCCTCGACGTCGTCGAAATTGATTGCAAAGCTGGCTTGCTGCGCCTTCATCTGCTGCATGATTGCCTCTTGCCTGGCCTTCGCTGCTCGCTTCTTAGCATCCTCTGTATTAGGGGCAGGGGGCTGCATATCGAAGCTGCGACGCCGACTTCGGATTTCCTCCGGGGCATTTAATTCCATCTGATTTAGGATCCATTCTACCCTCGTCTTGTAATGTTTGTACTTCTCATGATGTTCTAAAGCGCATATGACGTCAACGAGGTTTTTGTTCTCTTCGAAGGGTTTCATAACAGCCAGATGACTAAAGATGTTGGATCGCTCAACTATTGCAAGCATAATTAAATGAAGGGCTTGATCAAGAATAGCTTCGGCGGAAGGTGGTGCCGCACCCGCCGACTCCGTCAAAACAAGAACATTGTAGATTGAATAAAATATGACTTGAAGTAGTGCCTCAGATTCGAATGTGGCGGGAAGAGCAGCGAAAGGGCCTTTTTGCACGCCGAAGGGCTTAGGTACGATGACAGGATCTGCAACTCCTGTCTTCTTCCTCAATCGCCCACGAAGGACATTTTCCACTTCCTCTCTCTTATTCCGCGTGTAGTGGTAGAAAAAAGGATTGACCTCTTCGTACGCCTCATCCTTCAGCTCATAGAGCCCAGAATCAGTAGCAGTTTCAGGCGCCCTGAAGTTCGCAACCTCCCGCAGCATCTTCTCGAAGCAGATATCGTCGACAAGTCGCTCAGCAACTCGCTTGACAAGATCAGAGAAAGTGCAGGGGCCCATAGCAAGCGCATGAACGATCTCGCGCCTGACTGCTTGAGGTGTGGACATTTTGGACGCGTTGGCGTTCTCGCTGAGGATAGTGATGAGGACATAGAGGACCTCCTCTACCATGCTCGATAACTGGGGACCCTCGTATGTCGAGTGAAGGAAAGCACCCGAAAAGTAACCTAGCAGGCCAAAGCGATCGAGTATGGTGACGATAACGGTATTGGGGTCGACGATGATGAGGGCCATTTGAAGGATATAAAGATCCTGGTCATAACAGAGCTCTCGCAGCATGTAGTCGCGATAGTGGAGTAACTGACCACGGATTGCGAATCCATTACGGACCCAGAGTCCAGTGCGAATCTGGGCAATCATGGCGAGCACTATTCGAGAAGTCAGTGATGCCACAACTTATGAAGAGGATATATTTTACCTCGAAGTGGGAAATCCACAACGGTCAAGATCGCCTGCTCGCTTGCATGCCGCATGATGATATCCCTCACGCTCGTAAGCCCAACTTGGCTCAACGCCTCCTCGCTGAGATGATCGACATGCTTGAAGAGCTCCGCTAGCAGCCAATGTAATGAGTGGTGGAAACTGACCCATCCCTGTAGCACATCGAAGTTCACGATTTGGTAGGCATTGTCCCCAAATACGACCTCATGGAACGTAATCGGCTCGAACTTGGACCTATCCAGCCTCTCTTCTGCCAGCGTACACACCATCAGGATGTGATGTACGACAGTCGATATGGCCGTCACCAATTCCGCGACAGTCGACCTCGAGAATGCTTCTCCGTACACCTTGATAACGCGGGACAGCGACAAGGTGACGTTGAATACGCTAATCCATGCATCCGTCTCGTACTCTACATGGCTCGTAGCCGCCCGTTTATTGGGGTTAACGCACATGAAGAGCTGGCACGTTTTGGCGAATTGCACGATGAACTCTCGATTGTGCGCGATCATGTCCTGTACATGGTCGGTGTGGCAGAGGTATCGCAGGTCACTGAACACGGGCATGAATCGCTTCGACTTGAATGGGAAACTCTCGACGTCCAGGGGAGCGGTGCTCAGTGTTGGGTAGATGATGTGCTTGTCGGAGATCTGGTTTGTGAAGAAGGACGTGATGATGGCGAGGAGGCGGGAGATGATTTTGCAGTTGCGCACAATGTGCGCTGCAACCGAGGGGACAGTGAACAGCTGCAGAGCGAAGTATTTAATCGAGGTCTCAGCTTCTCGGTCGACGAGAAGGTAGGCGTCTATCACTCGGTGATAGATGTTAGCAAAATGTGCAGCTAGAATATCTTTTAGAAATTTCAAACCGTTCAAAGCCAGAGACACTTACCAACAGCAAGCTTGTGGTTACGGCTGAGAGAAATAACAGAAGCATAGATTTCCTTCAGACTCAGCCTTGGCTTCTTCCATAACCGCGTATGATAGAGGAAAAGAGTATCGAGCCTTGTTGGGTTCGGAAGATCTGCCAGAGAGAGAGGAGACTGGGGATTGATGTTCTTCAACATTGATTCCCTTCTCCTCGGGGACATGAGCTCCGCTGCAAGTACCTCCCGAATCACAAGGGTGTCCGTGCCCAGCCTGCTCCGTGTCAAATCCAATAACCACTCAATGATCACCCCCACCATCTGCTCGCAGAACGTATCGTACGCCCGTCTGATGGTTACTCCCAAATCGATCTGCGTAATTGCCTGCGCCGTCTCAAGCAAGCGCGTCACGTTTGTGCTCATGTCGATCACCTCTCTGCCATTCTCGTCGATCCGGTGGGCTACTGCAGATGCATCCTCGCGCGTGCGATTGGTCATGTCGCATAACAGCTTGATCACTTCATCGAAAGAGTGCTTGTCATCATTCCACAGAACGACGCAGTACTGGTCCTTCATCATTGGGTCTGCGGAGGGCTGCAGCCGTAGATCAGCCTCATTTGCAGGGACGGCAGGTTCGTCGGGCGAGTATTCGAGTGTGTCAAGCAGGAAGTCGAGAGCGAATCCGATGGTGCGATGCATCATTTCACGTAGCTCAGGAACCACGTTCACGCGATAGGGGTAGTTTTGCACGGGAGGTACTTCTGTTGCGAACGATTTGGTAGAAACTTTCGGCGTTGAATGGATGAAATCAACTGGCTCCTCTGGATGAAGTGTGGGTGGATGGTACGGGCATCCCAGCACGACTCTCCAGGCTTCCTCGTCTCCACAGTCACAGCAGCCGCCCGATTGCTGTGCTATGAAGAAACTGACATTGTGGTCGACATGATCTGTAGCATGAAAGCATCGTGAACACATCACGCAGCTCTCATCGAGAGCACAATCTCTACAACGTCGATCCTGTAAGTGCCCTATGTACAAAGCGCATAATTACCACTCACTTGCACCGGAAACAACTCTCGCCTTTTTTGAATATGTGGCCACATGGACGGCCTGGTACTACAGGACTCTCCTTTCCGGCACCTGAGAAGCCTATGGATGCCTGAAACTCGCTTAGCAGGGAGTGGGGTGGCATCTGCAGTGTTGAGAGCGGCAAGAACATGTGCGCGTACGGGCCCATGAGCGAAGCATACAACTTCGCCAGTATCTCTGCCCGTGCAGCAGGGGTGAAGACATACTTCCGCGACCCCGGCATGATCTCCAATGAAAAGCGAAGGTCTGAGAGAGGATCGGCGCGTTCCTGGGGTAGCATCGACGACCCACGCCTGGAAGGAAAGAAAGAGGATAAAGCAGACATTCTAGAGCGTTTAAAAGCGTCGATTGAGGATTTATGAGGCTAGATTATAGTAGGATCTGTCAGGGCCCTCAACGAACATGGAGGACGTATGTAAAGAGAGAAGTCACGAAGCGCTCACGCTCATTAGCCGATCATCATCCGCTTGCTCTGTGACTCTCACGGCGTCTAACGTGGTCTGGATTACTTTGACTTCAACCAACAACTCGCTATTAACCCTCTGAAGTTATTAACAAATAATTAAATGTCTTCTCGGACTTCGATACAAGTTCCTCAAGCCGTGGCGTCGAGCTCAATGGTGACGCCGAACCTCGCAGCTCTGGCCGACCCACCAGGGCGCCAAATGGACGCGGCCGCCATGGAATACTTCATGATAGAAGTGGTTAATACTCTACGAGAATCGGCAGCGGTAGCAACTGCACGGTCGAAGAAGATCGAGCAGGAGATGAAAGAGGCGGGGCTTATACCCGCGCCTGCTCAGGTGCCTCCCGCGTTGCCGTTGAAGAAAGACAAAGAAGCATCGACACCACGCGACTCGGTGACAAGTTTGGGCTCCACTGGGAAAGGCGGGAAATCTACGGTGGTTGATGAAGAGGAGGAGGCCGTCAGAGTGAGACTGGAGGCTATTGGGATGCATGTCGGTGCTAATTTCACTGAGCGGTACGCCTACTGTCCAGATGAATGGTGTCATGAGCTCACTCTGTTGTAGATTATGTCGAGATCGCCCACTATTCTCGGAAACTCTGGATGCAATAAAGTTCATCTGCAAAGACATTTGGGCTTCTTGTTGGGACAAGCAAGTGGATAACTTGCGGACGAATCATCGCGTATGTTTCCCTCTATTCATCCTACTTCGGCTCTCTGAACATTCTGTCAGGGTGTTTATGTTCTACAAGACAATGCATTCAGACCAATAACGAGGTTATCGTCCTGGGAAGGCCGAGCTGACGCTGTGCGACGTGCAAAGCTGGTAAGCCTGCAGAAGTATGAAACTTATATGATGCTAACACTTCCTGTTCAGTATGCGATTCTTCCGGCCGGTATAATCAGGGGTGCTCTCTCGAGAATGGGCTTTCACGGGACTGTATCGCCTGAAATTACATCCTTACCTCAATGTCGGTGCCATAATCTCATCGTTCACTCTTTATGCGAGTCCTGATGTACAATTTTACTCCAGGTACCTTCCAAGTGAAACTTCCCAAAGGTACATAAATCATTTACTAACAAGTAATTATATTACACCATGTAGTAGACCTCGGGACGGTGATGCGCAGTGATGTGCACCAAAGATACTTGGCAACTTGAGAGCTTTTCGCGCTACATACGCGCTTACATCAGTCAGTGATATTTGCATCCTCTTCTCATGATGGATCTCCATATTTCGGCGAGAGTTACTGGTGCCAGAAGCAATTATTACAAACTAAAGAACTTAGTACACATTCACGATCACAGCATTGATCACAGATATTCCTTTATCCTATTCAAGACGCAGTATTCCAACGGTCACCCCCGACGCGATAGAATTTGCCATTGGCGAATGGCCAAGGGTTCAGACCAACCTTATCGATCTTCGGCACTAGTGGAGCATTCGTGCAGCCGGAGAGGTTAGGGTATTTGTCGCCAACATAGAAAGGCCAGTTCTCGTTCCCTGGAACAGGAGGATATGCAAGGCTACCAGCAGGACTGCGAAAACGAGAGGTCAGTGCAGAACTTAATCCTCAGACAACGATAGAACTCACGATATATTGTTTGCAGAGTAGCATCCCAGGTGGTAATTGAAGAAGAGACCGCTTGTAATTGGCTGACCCTCGGCGAACCACTCGAACTTGAGGGTTGCCTCATAACCTACAGGCGCACCGGTAAAGTGGCAGCCCCAAATCTTAACTATAGTTAGTATTCGCCTTACGAGGACACTTTATGCAACTTACCGAGTTTGCAGCGCCGAGCGTGCGCTAACATAACGGAAAAAGCTATGAGCTACTTGGACGAGTTATAATAGCGTAGCAACAACACACCTTGTCAAAGCCGATAGTCAATCCTGGGACGGTGGGTCCACTGCTGGTCAATTGCCCTATACAGCATACATTAGCGGTCGGCGTAAAGTGAAGAACTATGGCACTTACAGCTTGATCCTGGAGGCGCATTGAAAGACTCGATGATGATTGTCCAACACGTAGAGCAAGGCGTCCCAGCGGGTATGATGATCTTGACGCAGATGCATATATGGGTCGTACAAGGTACCCAGTCAATGTTCTTCCAAGCTACGCAGCACTCTGAGGCAACCCATACGGTGAAGTCGAATGCTATCAGGGCGAAAATGTGTTCAGCACCTCATGAGAGCAATTGTAAGACGAAAGAACATACGGACAGCGAACTCTTCGTGATCTTCGTGCGGCCAATGGGGATCTTCGTGAGGAGATCTACGCTGGCGAATCTCAGCGATCATGCAGTAGTGATTTGCACCAAGATCAACTGGATTGGGGATGCTGTGGAGATCGAAGGGCTTCTCGAACACGTAGAAGTCCTGCCCAGCGTGTGTCGTTAATGTGCGTATAGCCACCTGGCCATCTTCGTCTTTGACAGCATATTGGCTCTCGATAGTGTAGAAGGACGGGTGAAGAAGCGCGCTATTGGGGAAGAAGAACAGTCGACACTCCGTGATGATCCCAGGCATAGTGCTATGCCCGCGAACGTATACATAGTTGTGCTCATCAGAGCTGAAGCGGATTTTATTGTCGCCAGTGTAGTCAGATTGCGGATTCAAGAGAATGGCGGGATTGATAGGTTGGCTGCCAACAAGCTGGATGTCTGTTTGGTAATACATGACATTACATCACGAACAATAACGCAGACAAGCGACACTTACCAGGCGATATGTAGAACACAGGATCAGCAGTAGACCTTGGGAAGTGGTTGGCATCATTGGGGCGACTTCTGAACCACCATCCCATCCTGTTGCTGCACTGAAGCAGGGGCAGGAGGAGCAGCGGCCGGAGTGGGCTGCGCAGAACTGGACTGACCAACAACGGTAACAGTACCAGGATGAGGTACAGCATCCCTTCCATGCACGGCAGCAGGACTTGACCAAACGTGTATTATAAGCGGAATCAGGTTCGAAAAGGATATTCTGGGGACCGAGGCACCGGAATGGACCTTGCTCTCTGATTAGATTGGCTCGAAGCGATAACCAAGAGTACGGATCGAAAGGGTTTTCTGAGGTGCGGAAGACGTTCATTGTGATGTACCCATCGTAGCCAGCTTTGACGGTAAATTTCGCAACACCTGTGGATGCATTGCTGATCTTGCTGCGAGGAACATGGATCTGCCCGCAGTCTGACGACAAAAACACCTCTGTTTCAACAGGAACTCCAGCATGCCAGGATTTCACGTTGAGCATCGCTTTTTTATCATGACTCAGAAGGCGAAGCTCACCGAAACCGAGATCATCAAGGTAATATTAGCATTTGGATCGTCATCAAAATGCGTAACCTGGTGGTTACAGAAATAACCGGAGATGTGGGGTCTGCGATGAGAACCTGGACGTGGATGTTAGTAGTCATCAGGACATTGTCAGCTAGTAGTTTAATGGTGACTCTCTTGCATTATAATAAGTGGTACTTTCGTCAGTCGTAGCGAAGTTATAGAAATCACGGCAGTTGGAGATTCTTTACGGAAGAGGTGGAAGCTAGACTCTCAGCCTTTGGCTGGTATCAAGACCACCGGGCAATGTCGGATGATGTGCAACAAGGGCATAACCTATCCCGCCCATGTAATAAGGGCGGAACTTGAATAGGACGTTGGAAGCAACACCTGTTATGACAATTTGAGTGGTAGGAACGGTTTGGCAAGGAAAACACATACATTCGAACCAATATACCTCGCCGCCAGAAATGACGAGCGGGCTAGAGCAAGAGCCTTTGCATCGCTCCAAACTTGCGGCCATAGGATCAGTTCACTAGGAACCGCCCTCAACATGACCACTGCTTTGAATTGCCGGTAGGTATCGGGGCAAGTTAATCCAGAAATAAAGATGTAATTATCATCGTGAGGCACGAGCGGTAGGCCAACGATGCCACCGAAAGCGTTTTCGTCGGTAAGATTGGCGACGGAAGGCGTATTGCCGTACTGAGGGACTATCGGGGCTCTGTTGATACGAGAGTCAATGAATATGCTGGTCACTTGGCAGAGAAAAGCATCCACGCACGGAAGCAAGACTCTTGGGGTACTTCTTTAAGTCGAAGAGTGGATTTTATGGGACTGGGCGATTTTGAATTCCATTAATTCCTGTGTTGAGTCCAAGCGACTCACAAGTTCTTAACACAATACATTAGTTGGGCATGACGGAAGGGCTTCACTCTTGTCCTTATCCTGGATGATAAAGCAGAGCTGTCTTTATCTAACTTTGCACCTCCGGAATCGCTAAAGAGTACCGGACCGTGAGTAGAGATATCTGTTATCCCTTGGAACGGATCTATCAATACATAAACGTGCAAGACAAGATAAATGGAAACATACCCCACCGCGATGGCACTTTGTCCCAGCGTTGGGATACAGGGCGATGAACGGCCATAGAAGAGTTGCAGGGTGGATCATATGCGCATGTTGCAGATGTCCCTCCGATAACCATAAACGCGATAATAGCCATGTTAAGCATCACAAAATGAAAGGCGGCTGAGAAGGAACTGCGAAGTCGCGTCAGCAAGCAGTGAACTTGAGGTCACAATTCCAGATCTACGGAAATCTCTGAGACTTTTGGGTACCTGAGGAGGATGATCATGGAGTTCGTGCGTCCGGACTCCAAATAGGAGCCCGCACTGTCACTTCATTGTTGTAAACCCCTACATCGACGCGTTTGAAATTCACATCACGTGCTTGATTTTATCACACTTTTCGGTCAGGCGGGACGACTCAGACTAAACTTTCATTGCCAATTTCTTTGTCGAAACTTTCACCACTTGTGACTTCTCAGGATTAAATGATTCTTCTTGAATACAATATTCATTAGGATGGCTCTTCTTTCTCAAAAGATTATTCCATGACAGCTGCTGCATTTGATTCTTTTTTGACCTAACAACTGCTCTTGATTCTGCACTTCTCGTGCCAATGTCTGGGTAGGATGACTCTGAAGCAGCTCTATCAATAACAATCCAACGAATAGTAAGCTGGAGATAATACCTTCCCGAGTTCAATATTCTCATGTGCATTTAACTTCATCCATTTCGTATGTCAAGAATTGCGGGCCGATGCAAATATTCTCCTGCCAATCTCCATAATGATACCAGTAGCTGTAAATACAAACTTGTTTAACAACATGGAGGAATAGACATAAAACCATTAACACTGACGTTGAAACCACAATCCTTTGCTGAGTTTCCCCTTGTAGTGCGGTGTTTTTTTTTTTTTTTTTTTTTGGATTTTCGCGCATTTTAATTCATATTGGCCATAGCTCCCACACAAACGTATAATTATTCTTGCTCTGACAATGATACAATTTCTGACAATAGGCGTGAGCTTAATTACTCTTTTCTCTTCAAAATACTCATTTTTCACCAGACCAAATTCTGAATCTTCAACAAGACCGGCGAGCCCGTCGAGACAAAGATATCTAGGTGGACTCAAGGAAGTGAGGCCTGATATTCGATCGTGCAAGCATCCAATGATTCTCGGAGAAGGGCTGGTTGGGAGATAGTGATGTTCAGAAGTCAGGACAAGTCGCAGACGGTTGGATATTACCTCAATTCTAGTACCAAGTGGTTCCAGATCAACTTCCTCGGATTCGATAGGAAGCCTGAATTTATCTCTAACGTCGAGGGCTGAAGATGTCAAGTCGCGTTTTAATAAAAGCTTGATATCAGCTCTTTCTGTTTATGAACTTACTCAAAAGTTGGCGCAGGGGAGTAACAAATAGGATATCAACTATTTACAGTATATTGCAATTATACAAACCAAGAATATATAAAGGGCTTTCATTATCGTATCGATGCCTGGGCTGTTTATTATGTCATGTAATCCATGACGAAGGTATTATTCCAAAATCCTGCTAACCACTCGATATTAATTATCTAGAAGGAAGTATTTAAGTGAATGGCTTACCATAATAAATAAAGTTTATGACATGCAATTACCGCAGCGGCTTTACCAATCATAACTGGAGCCACCATAGCCACCACCTGCCTGCTCGACTAAAAACTTGAGCGCGCATTTCATGCCATTCTCTGAGTAATTGACTTCAAAAGAGTTGATCTCCACGTCACAAGAGCCTTGCTTAATAGATTTTGAAAAGGCCCGCCTAAGACCAAAATTTGATTCAGTATGGTCAAAGCCAATGATACGATGGTCACAAATACCTCCCCGAGACCAAACGTTCCCTTTCAGGGCCTTCAGCTCGTCCCCGAAGAAGCTAATCACCTGGGCCTTGTTCTTAACGACGAACATGTGTCAAAAGGGACAGATGCTGGTCAGATAGACGCGACTCACAAACTGAATGATGGTCACGGTACTCTTGGGCTTATTGTCTGCGGTCGGTTGGATAAGTGTTCCTTTCCCACCGAAAAGCGCCTCAAAATCCGACTGTTCTCAGACTTCGTCGATCTTGAGCTGCTTGAGCATACCTTGGAATTTAAAGCCATCTGATTTGCATTCTTTCTTCAATCTGCATACGATAACGAGAATTAGGTTAGCAATCGCGAACAAACATACATCCGCAACACATACGTGCCTGTCGAAGATTTTCTTCACTTGCATCTTGCGCTTCTTCTCATCTGCCTTGGAGGAACCGGCGGGAGCAGCAGCTGGAATAGACGCAACAGGAGCCGTGGGAGCGGCGGTAGTTTTGGCGCGCTTTGCTGGAGACTGGGCGCAAAGTCCGTCTTCAAGCTGGAAGTCACAAGCGACGCGTCAGTGCAAGTAAAGGTGATAGGAGACGCGTCGACCTGAAGAATACGCAGCCTCATAGCTTCGAAAACCTTATAAGTCAAAAAACCACGTCGCAGAATTGAAAGAAAAGAGCGTACTTGAGGCGTCAGAGGAATGTTATTTGCCGATGATAAGTGAACATTCTCTATCATTGACGATAGTGTAGCCTAATTAGTGGCCGAAATGAGCTTCATATGAGCACTCACCTCCATTCACAAGTGTGATAACCCTCTTTCTCTTCTGTGCTCCCTTGTCCACGCTGCAAGAATAGTAGTTTGGCGAAGATCCGCGTTTTCTTTTTGTGTAATACTAATTTAGCATCAAAATCTTAACGATAGCATCAAACAGGCGACATGACGATGTGTTACGGCAGTTTAAGAGAAGAGAAGTGCACAGGAAGAAGAGATGATGGGGATGGTGACATTATCAAGTTGAAACAGACGCGCATGGAAGCTTTCGCAGAAGCTTGCGCGTGCACGTGTCATTCCCACGCCATAGGCGCGTCGTTGATACGCTGCGACTCCTGACAGCTCTCCTGGCAGGGCTCTGCAAGGTCTCCATCGACTCATTTACATCTCTATTGTGGATCGCAGCAATTACTAAAAATAATAACCATTGATAGAAAGCCGAATTACAAGTCCATGCATACTAATCGAATTCAACCAAGCGCATTCTACGACAACTTGTAAACTTCAAATTGGGGTAGATGTCCCACATCCAATTCAATCGATTGCGAAGAATCGCGTCTATCACCCCAATTTAATTGAACGCTGAGAAGAGGTTAGATCTATTAATTGCTCGATGATAGACGAAAACTCACCGAATGTGCCTTCTTGGAGAAGAAGAACATCTGGATTCTCCTTCCAATAGGGATCTTCAATTTTTTCACGTCCTCAAATGTCTTCTGAAACTCGTGCTCTATTCGTTTATGCTCCTTGGCTAGCTCCTCGGCAAGTTTTGGGTTTTCTTGCGACTTCGCTTGCTCGACTAGTAAACGTACAGTCTCTTTCTGTTCAGCAAGAAGCTTCTGAAGCGAGCTGTAGAGCGTAACACCAGCTTGCGTCTCGTTCAATCTTTTGTTCAGGTCGACTAATTCTTCCTGAAGTAGAAGACTTTCCGATTCGTTGTCTTGTTGAAGAAACTTATTGATGACCGCCCAAGAAGATTCCTGCGTATTGTGGAAGCGATCTGTGCGTGTCCCCAAATCGAGCATAGGCTTCCAGTATGTCTGCTCAAGTTCTTTTTGTCTTTTTGTCCCCACATCCCCACGAACCTTATCCCACATAGTTGTTACGAGGACAACTCGTTTCGCTGCTGCATCCCCGCATAATTCTCCGAACATTCGGAGATTTTTGTGAGGCGATCCGGCCATGCGATTATCAGTTATGCGATGCAAATAAACGATCCCGGTGAGCTTGATATGCTTCTTATACCTAAAACCGATGATAAATAAATATATCATGACCTCAGGAGCTATATATTTTTTTTACGTTTTCTCCAGCCAATCCCCAATCATTTGCAAAATTTCCATGTCAGATTTGTTCGTATCGTCGAACCCGGGAGTATCAACCAAGACGATACGGTCGCCTTGCTCAGGATGATGAACGCGAGTCGCTCGGACTTTGTCCGTGCATGACTGTAATCTGTGCCCGGAACGTGCGTTATGTTCACCAGTCAAACTGTCGATAAACTACTCGGTGGTGAGCACGATATCATGGAGCTACGAATGGAGCTTACATTGCTCTTTCCGGACCCTGTAGGACCCATGAAACTAGGGATGAAGAGAAAGCAATTAGCGATTCATCAAAGCTTCCTGCGCGATGAAGGTTCCTACGCGAAAACAATATCGTTTCCATTCAGTTTGTCAACCCGCTTGATATCTTCTGCAGTAATACTCATAGCAAATATTCTTAAGAGAGAAGTCTGAAAACTGACGAGGAGTGGATGTGGGACAGAGTAAGGATGTGGGACAAAGTAAGGGAAGAAGCAGACGCTTTGATCTGGAGCCTCATTCAATTGTTTCTAACTGGGTCTTTCTGATTAAATGTGGACTTCACGAGGCGTTTTGAACCGAAGCTCTGGCCACTTAAGTCACAACGAGGATCAGTCATGGTCGATAATCTGGATTCTGCATTGATTTCTTTACGTTCTTTCAGTCGGTGGTTGAGTCTCATATTAAAAGCATTGTGTAAGGATGTTCGCAAGCGCACTTACTCCATTCCACGCTAATTTAACTGAACATAGCATTTTTCAGGTGCACGAAAATGCGACGTGTTTCTTCCATTCGCTGAAGAGGCGCCGGCGCCTATTTGGATAACTAGTATGATCCGGGAGGCTGTCAGCAGATCTATCGATAAGACACAGCCGGTAAGCGTCTTTGCACTAAAGTAGCGCGAGTATGTTTCCTTGCCTGAAAATCCCCGAACATGCATAAAACACGCTTCTTCCCCTCTGCACTCCAGATTTTCACTTGTTCCATAGAAGTACCCACTTACCACAGCCTCGAACAGCTCTTGCTACGCTTTAGGCGTACTCCATTCATTCCACCTAGCGAGTTTCTTCGGCGTAAAACATCGATTCGAACATGTCTGGGTCCCTTCTCCGGGTACGTCTCTTTGACACCTATATGGCCTCGATTGCTTTATCTCCGAGATGGTTCCCATGCTTATTTTGCTTTTCGGATTATAGGGTAAAGGCAAAAATCGAAGTCTTCGGAAGCAGAAAATACAAATTCCTGACATTGTACAACAAGCAAATTCGGAGTCTACCAATCAATCAGATAGGTCATCACAGACGTTCTTTACCGCGCTTGAAACTACCGATGAATCAGTCACCCAAGACGATATGATCATTGCGTGAGCGGCTCTGCCCATCCAGATCGGGATACATCTATGTTTACACTACTTTTCAGAGTCATGGGTCCGACTGGAGCAGGAAAAAGCACGGTCCGTCTTTTTCTGCATATAACCGCCTTTTACTATACTTATACTTAGAATTGTAGTTTATCAACATGATGGCGGGGCGGAGCAGTACAGTAGTTGGCCATAACTTGCATTCCTGCACCCACGACATCCAAGTTATCCGTTGCCGCCACCCTATAACAGGTCGTGAAGTTGTTTTTGTCGATACTCCAGGATTCGATGATACCAATTTAGAAGACACTATTATTCTTGAGACCATCGCTAAATGGTTGAACATGACGTAGGGTTTCTTTCTCTTATCTTATCTTATCTTGGCCGTCTTTAATCATGACTACAGGTATAAAAACGGGATTAAACTTACAGGGCTCCTCTTCCTTCATCGCATTTCTGATAATCGCATGGGCGGGACGCCTTTAAGAAATTTGCATATGTTTCAAAATCTTTGCGGCGAACAAGCTCTTCAGAACGTCCTTTTCATTACTACCATGTGGGACGAGGTTGATGAAAAGACCGGACTTACGCGGGAAAAAGAACTTCTCGAGACTTATTGGCAGCCAATGATCAACTGCGGGTCCCGGTCGTGCCGCTCTCCTGTATCAGGACGGCCTGGTAGCAGTAAATCCGCTTGGGATGTCATCTCGTTGTTGAAAGGGAAGACACCTCGTCCCGTTCTTTTGCAAGATGAGATGGTGAATCGAGGTATGGAATTACGGCAGACAGCAGCAGGCAGGACACTCTTCTCTTGGCTCACTGATATCATCGAGAACATCAAGGAGATTATTCGCCAGCTTGAAGCACGTATCCGAGGTACCCCGAAAGACGATGGAGGCGTTGGTTTTGAAGATGAAGAGCTGAGGCGACAGAAGTCGAGCCAAGAGCGAGATCTTGAACAGATCACCATCCAACGACAAAGATTAGATTCTCGGCCATTCGCGATTGTCAGAGAAATTATAAGGCGCTCTTCCACGCTTTACTCTTGGCTTTTGGTTCACAATGTTTCCACGACGTCAGAATCATTTTCTTATATCCATTCCTCAGCAGAGACGTATTCCACTTCTATTCAACAGTGTTCCTCGCCGTTGGGGATTCATCCAGAAGGTCTTCCTTTTTCCGCGACGACTTCCGCTTCTATCAGCCCTGCCTTTTCCGATCCTGCGACTGCTATCCCTTTTCCAACGACTTCGCCCCCAACTCCACTACGAATTTCTGCAACTCCATCCGAATCTTCACAACATCCGTTTCCAGTTTCTCACGTCGAAGAAGTCGTCAGCACAGAGAATGGAGGGAAGATGTTGCAGGCAACGATCACGGCTTTGAAGGGCGCACAGCAGCTCGTAAATGGTTCCAAGGTCCCTTTTCTCCCGGGTGTCATCGGATTGGCTTTGTGGATAGCGCAAACTGTTGCCGTACGTGATAATATTTCTGAGGGAGATCTTGGACCCCTTATGATTCTGCCGATAGAAAATGCGCGACGTGGATCATTCTCTTGTTCTATTAGCGCAGAACGCCGCATGGCTCATTATCGCAGTCACGGAACAAACCAAGACGGGGAATGTCTCCGATGATATGCGACAAGCTATCAAACAATTCGTCAGGTATGTGCTGCATGAATATATTGATTTTCTATGATCATATTCCATGATACAAATATGTTCGCTTCAGAGAGCTTAAAGGTGTTCAAGTTCTTATCAAGAAGATTGCTTCGCGGAATATGCCTTCACGATACATTCTACTTGATGAAGACGAAAAAACCGTTCTAGATTGTAATAACTGTATGAAAATGGCGTGCGATCTGCTTGGGGTAAGATTTTTCTTTAACCGCATTTCCTCCTTCATGATAGAATAAAGATATTATGGGCAGATAAAAGCTGCAATCATGAACCAGTATCGAATCGAAGCACAAGCAACTGCGATCGAGAAGCATGGAGCCACTCTCGCTCGCATTGAATTATTGCTAACTACCATGTTAGCGGTACGTTTCTTTTTCCGAGCTCTGAAATTGGAAACTGAAGGCGCGTCGTTCTTTACCCAGCACCATTACCAGCATTCATAATTCTTAGCTACTGAAAGTACAAAATAATGTGATAAACGTGAGGAGTCTAGTAAATATACCTTGAGCAACCCCTGTCCAAAGAGCAAAATAAACGGCCGTGCGCCATAATACTCAGCCATACAATGCTATCACCAATGAGGTCCAGCACGTTGCAAAGAAAGTCGTACACGTGTTCGAGGTGGACCTGCATCAGCTGCGGGTCGGCTTCGTGAGACCATGGGCGTGCGTTCGGGAATGTGGGGGGAAGGAGGGAAAGAATCGGAAGACTAAAGGAGGAAGAATTTAGGAAAGTTGGCGCGAGTGAATGGCAGTGGTAATGAACCCGCCCATGAGAAATGCGAGATACTATCCGAATTTTATGCTCCGTCATCACCTCTATCAGCCCCCATTTAAAAATCCAAAAAAGAAAACAAGTGTTGTAGAAGCCGCGAGCATGCTGGTCCCAAGCCTAGGCTCCTGTCCTTGAGAAGACCATGTCTCCATACCCATACGCACTCTCGAATCCAGACGTTCGTCTTCATGCTCCAAGAGTTGACCACCATTTACAGTTAGGCAGAACCTTGGCCGTGGGCGAGACGTGCACTTCAAGTTTCACAGCGCCCGTATAGATTGGATGGTATGTCTAGTCTCCCAAAGGCAGTTGTAGATTCTCCTTCAATCTTCATGCTTCAGATATCCGTATCGGCACATCATGGGGAAGGTGCTGGTGATGCAGAGGCTGCTGTGGATCCAATACCGTTGCTTTTTGGGAGTGGAAAACGGGGGATTGGAAACCAGATCGGCGCACAACTTCCCGTGCCCCAAGAGGTTGGAGGACTGGAACGTGATGAATCTCTTCGAATATCGCCTTATGACCACCTCCTCCCAAATCAAAACGCACATCGACGACTAAGTAGTAAATTAGTAACACTGCTAGTACACAATAGTATTACCTTTAGCAAAACCTTTGCAAAACCCGTTGCACGGTTATAGAATATTCCCATCTGCTAAATGCAGGGAAAACTCTTGTAAAGCATGTGTAAAACACCCTCGGGCTTTCCTTATCTAGTAACCCTGAGGGTAGATTTGCATGAGTTTTGCAAGAATCTTCCCTCCTTTTCACCAGAATTTTCCATATGTCAATATTTTACAACCCAACGACAGGTGTTGCGGTCGGCAAAACAATTACGTGCCAGCAGTGTAATCACCCACATGATAGTCCCGGCAATGGCCGGACCCCTATCGCGTATCTATGCCTCTTCTTCAGCAGCATTCAAGTTCAAGCCGTGAAATCTCTTCATACCTATGCATAACCTAATAGTAGCATCCATGTTTATTACACAAGGAAGCACGAGTGAAAGATTAGATTTATGTCTTCGTCACATGTCGAGCGCTTCGGCATCATATCTTTTCCTTTGACCACCACCGTGACGATGTTTGCGCTGATCCAAGGCTGCCGTGAGCCACCGTTGAAGGCAGACATCGTCTTTATTCACCCACCCACCGCTTCCTCTTTCTTGAAAATTACCTGCAACTCTGGTGTGAGGGAAAAGTTTTCCTCTCAATCACCTAGTCGCCGAGCATGCGAGTTTAGTCTTCCCTCCCTCGCAGCTCGTCTCGGCCTTTGGGGTTAGAGGAAGTCATTGGGAAGCGCTTCGCGCTTTCACCCACTCACAGTACCACAGCATGCTAACTACATACTTACGATGGGAAGACTAGTGAAACTTTTACAGCCACTAAGATCTCTTTCCTTCAATATAAGCTTTCAAGTAGTAACAGCATCTTGCCCGTAAAATCGTGACTTCTCGGAGCCCGCCGACAGCTCCCCAATACAATATCTCCAAATATAGGTAAATGGACAAACGGTATTGAGAGTCTCGACTCCGACCGGAACTTGGTAGGCAGGTCTAAGATTTCAAACACGGAGTCAATTCACAGTGCGTTTTCTACGATAACACTTAGATATTTGAAGGTGGGGATTAGTCACTATGCATAAATTTAACAACTGAGTAATGTGTCGCCAGTTCAAACGAAGTTCAAATGTGACCTATCCATTTAATTTAGTAGCTGTAGCCAGCCTTGCGACGGAAGAGCTACTCACTAAAATCATTTTCTTATTCTAGACCAAAAACGCAGCATACGCTTTCCCAATGGCAGCTTCAGGGTTTGCATTTCAAGCATCGCCTGTTCCATCTGTTTCCTCAGCCCCTCATATTCTTCTTTTAAAATACCCAAGATATTCGCATCACCAGACAGCCTTAGTTCGTCCCGAATCCTGCGCAGCGTATCTTGCTGTTTTTTCACAAGTTCCTCCATCTTCTGAAAAAGTTGCTGCCCGGCTGACGTCTCTCGAAGTTGCATGCGAAGATCGACCATTTCTTCCTGGAGAAGCGTCGCGTTACGATCGTTCGCATTTTCAACCAAGGGATCTAATATCTTCCAAGCAGACTCGACACTTCCATCAAAGCGTCTGGTATCGGATCCTTTTGTAATCATGCCGCTCCAGTATTCGGTAGCGAGCTGTTTCTCTCGCTCCGCACCCACGTCGAGTTCGACTTCGTCCCACATCGTCGTTGTAAGAATTATGATTTTACAAGCGTTCTGGCCGCAAAGTTCCTCGAACATTCGAAGGTTCTTTAAGGGTGTACCGGCCATACGATTATCGGAAATCCTGTGGAAATACAGAATGCCGCTAAGTAAAATTTTGTTCTCGTAGCTAATTCAAGAAATGAGCGGAGAGTGATAGTCAAGGAAGAAAGCGGTTACGTGTTTTTCAGCCATTCTGCGATTGTTTTCAGGATTTCGACGTCTGACTTGTTGGTGTCATCAAAGCCTGGAGTGTCGACAAATATAATGGATGAGTCATTATGATCCACCGGCGGCAATTTCACGATTTTAATATCGGCTGTGAATGATTCCAGACTGTGACCGATGCCAGCATCCACACCTGTCGCCGTACTAATAAACTAAACCATAAGCTTGAGTGATAAATACCAGGATCGGCGGATGAAAGTTCTTACAGTGCTCTTCCCAGAGCCTGTTGGTCCCATGACACTGCATATGACATGAATCGACAATGGATACCTGTAGACCCAGCTACTCACACTATAATAATATCGTCTTCTGAGAGATCTTCGACTTTAATAACTTCCGCTCGCCTCCGAACGAATGATTTGAAGCTCGAATTCCGTCGAGATACCTCTTGTAGCACTGGTTTGATAGTCTTCGATTTCCGCTTAAAATCATGTTAGCGAAAAATGAAAGAAAAATATATTAAGACAATTACTTTTGGGAAGAACGGAATCAGACGACCGAAAACATTAACGGAGCTGTCGTTACTTTGAAATTTTCAACATAACCGCGAGATTAAATAAGTAAAGAGTTTCTTACGCGGAATTTTCTATTGGGAGAGTCGGACATTCACTCCTACTAAGAGATTATTAAGAAAAAGTGGGCAGTGTTAGTCACCGAACAAATGGACATACGAGATGAACTCTAAAGTGGGCTCTGTGAGTTCTTCATTTTCCCTGTTTGAGCATTAATATATTTGAGCAGATCATAAGTGAATATAATCAAACGTACGGAGAACAACGTTGTTGGGGTGACTTTTGGACTAGAGTTTCCACACTACTGACAATGTCCCAAGCCTTGTGATTGATAACAATAAAATACAAGGGAGACGACAATCTTACGCTGTTTGGGTTTTATGCTCCCTGTCTTTAAACTTATTGAATATGTTCTCCGCACTACTGACGAGATTTTAAGAATCCGGGTTGATAATTATAGCGTCTGGAAAAATGTACGCTGTTTTATGTTTATTGTTCCTTTCTTTACGCTCCTTCCTATATTTGAATTATATTGATCAACTTAATTTGCGAGAGAAGAGATAAATGACGCACTGAGCACCGTCATGGGAAGTACGTATTTGTGATTTTGTTTTTTCGCTACAAGAAATAGATAAACTCGTTTCCACGATTCGAGAGATAGGCTTCAAAACATACACTGTATGTTGTTGACCTGTATCCTGACCATATTTCTCTTTTTCTCTGTCTTTGGGATGAAAACCTCTGTGGTCGAGATGACTTGTTAACGGATCCGGGCTCAAATCTGAAATATGCCTCTGTTGGGGCACTGCAGCGCTCGGTTGTCTGTAGAAATGTAGGTCAGATTTCGTAAAATAAAGTCAGATCTTAATTAGATAACATACAAATAAGTTTCTTCAATGGGTTTCGGTCCAGAACCCTTCAACTTCCTGCAACGACGAAAGAAATTTTACAACTTCGAAAAGCATAAGCATAGGGGAGATTGACGCACGACTGAGGCTGTTGAGTAGACTCTTGTGGAGGTCCGTAAGGGGAACTTCGCGGACGGCTGAAAGAATGTTTTTGAACTGAAGAACAACTAATTCGATGGATAAACTCACGAACTGGATGCTTGATCCTGAATTTGTTTCAAAGCTCCTGGCCGCTGCCTTTAATAAAATAAAAACCTGCAAGCCATTCGCAATAAATACGTATAAAACGCACGAAGCTTCTCGGAGATTTCTAGGTCTGTTTCTTGTGAGTACAAAATAATGCGCGGCAGAGGATCTACTCACGCGTTAAAATCTTGCTGTTTTTCCATGATCCCTGCAAAAAACGAGAATAACGGGTGTCATCAAATGCGAAATCATTCTCAAAGCATAAACGTACAAATTGAGGAGTAAACGGTACCAGAAGACGACGGCCACACTGTAAATATTGTTAAAATCTCTCGAGAATCTACACGTTAAATAACGCACATATGCCGAATTGTTGAGTTTGAACGTGTGTTGTAGATCTAAATCACGAGCGATGGACTGACCTTTACTTTGCATGAAAAAAGATGTAAATCGGTATGATGAAAAAACGCACAGAAGTACCACACTGGGCTGAATCAACTCGTGTTAGCAGGGGAAAATGGTGTGTAAGTATAAGGGATGTTGCCACTACCTCCCGTAGATGTAGTGGAATATAGGGAACGAAATATTGTACAAGAAGACGATCTTTTCTGTTAGTTCTTTGCCTCGTTGCAAAAACCTGGTTGCCTCATGTTGCTTGATGTTCCTGCGCCAGATGCCAGAAAACGCTGTAGAAGCATGGGAATCGATTCGATCACACGATGAAACGATAAAGTTTTGCTTGGAGATTCCGCCTTCTTTTGGGTACGGGAGCTCGTTAGTGGCATGAAAGTGGGATCAGAGGACATCACGAACATGGCAAGGTTGTATTAGATTACATTAGAAGCCATCAGTGTACATGCGGCAACGGCGAGGCAAAGGAATATCAGATGTGACAAACAACTTCAGAAGCGCCAAAAGTAAGTACTTACGGTCATGAAAGATGGGTACCTGCAATGTCCGTTGGATTAAATAGAGATTAGAGGTGAATTCGAACTTCGGAGAGGGTCTATCGACCCAAAAGAACTGATTGAGCAGAAACCGATCGATTTCTCTGCCATGTTCAGGCTTCAAGTCTTGAATAGCTCATTATCACTCGGCATCTTGACCAGCCACTGTGCAAGATGGCTGCTGACATATGATATCGGATGGAGCAAGCACAGTACCTAGTCCTTATAGAAAACAGAGATCCATGAACATAACGCACGCTTAAAGAGTACTAAGCGATCGAGTTGTATTTGTTTGTGTGAGGAAGACTCGGGAGATTTCAGAGCGAACCCAAAGCCCTACAGGACACTTGCGCATCAACACTCCAGGACATTTACTTCGTCTATGGGTAACCAAAAATCGCGACCCGTGAATATTGAAGACATCTCTGCAGAAGATGTCGTTATTGCGTAGGTGCTTGTCCCAGCTCCTTGTGTCAGTCACTGACTTTGGAGATTTCTAGCGTAATAGGGCCAACGGGGTCGGGGAAGACTTCGGTAGGTGCACTATATGTGCAATGTCACATAAGTTACTTTAACTGGACGTAGTTTATAAATGCTGCAGCGCGTGCAAATCTACAAGTTGGCCATGGAATCAAGCCATGTACAAAGGAGGTTGTTCATGTCGAATGCACCCGGGCTGGTGATGAGTCTCGGAGAATCATATTCGTGGACACACCTGCATTCGACGCCAATACTGATACTCAGAAAGCGGTGGAGAAAAAGATATCAGTTTGGTGGAAAAAGACGTGAGCATACACTTCTAATCATCGCTCTTGATTAAATTATGATTTTAGGCGAGGGGGGAAAATCAAACTCACTGGCATTTTATATTTGCACAAAATTTCCGACCTCCGAATAACAGATCCTCCACATGCACATCTGGCAATGTTTAGAAACCTGTGTGGTGAGGGTTTCCCACCGAAGGTCCTTCTAGTAACGACGATGTGGAAAAATGTAGAAGAAGTTGAAGGCCCGAGTGCGTGGAGAGAGGCAGAGCTATTAGAGAAGTACTGGAGGTCCAAGAACGCACGTACAGTGAGGCATAGCAGCAGCGAACCAGAGGCATCGGCATGGAATGCAGTTCAGAGTCTGCTTGGGAGTGACGTTATACTTTAAACACTGACAGTGCACTTCCCTTCATGATAATATATATGAGTAATTGAGTTAAGTGTCGTCTAGCCAACAATCATTCAGCGTTCTAGTTGAATCAAGCATCCAACGGACCGTAGGTCCAGGGCATAAACTTCCGAACCGTTTTCTCCACAAATGGTCCAAAAACGAGATACAGCAGTGTATATAACGGCTGTCGTCAAAGCCGAATATTGAGTCCTCTTCAGAAGTATGCCAGAAAGAGTGAAAAGAATAGTGGCTGTGTAACAGGCGCAAGGTCATAATGCCAAGATGGCCGTCCGACCCAAGTCAACCTAAGTCCGACTGCATCTCCAAACTCTTCAATTTACCGTTCTAGACGACAGATACGGATATGAGAAGTGGATGAGGAGGATCTCAACTGCCTTTGTGAGACTACCTCACTAATCTGGCCAGCTCAAAGCCTCAGACCTCCATCAATAGTAAGCACCACACCAGTATTTATCGCACTTTTCATAACGTGGATTCACATGCCAGGAAGATCGGCCTCCTACTTTGTCGATCGGAGCATATACAGATAAAAGGCGAACATTGTCTGTCAATGCAAAAGGATTGATTAAGCAGAAACCGGATTGAGAAGTGACCCTCCCATCTATTAATATTTGAAGGCCTCGATACTCCGTTATCGTCATGCCTATCTCAACGACCCACTGTGATGGGCAGCGATATATGATATCAGATGAAGCACA
Source organism: Nidula niveotomentosa (assembly GCA_036937135.1). Taxonomy (NCBI): domain Eukaryota; kingdom Fungi; phylum Basidiomycota; class Agaricomycetes; order Agaricales; family Nidulariaceae; genus Nidula; species Nidula niveotomentosa. Next base: position 84,533 of record JASFDE010000047.1, read on the forward strand.
CATGGCTAACTCTTATATAGAACAAAAATCCATGAATA